>BLKR01004630.1:0-102743 GCA_011170035.1 Teleogryllus occipitalis | reverse complement strand
AACATAGAAAAGGAGGAAAGAAAAGGAGAAAGAAAAAACATAAGGAGTGGAAAATGTTAGTCCAAAACGTGTTGCTGGAAATGATACAATTCGCATTGCATCTGGTAATTTTGCTGAGTTAGTTCGGACCACGCGAACAGTGCAAGGCGGATCATTTAATACCATATCACGGCAAATAGTAGCTCAGGCAACGCCAAAAATTAACTATTTTAAAATAACAAAAAAATCACTGAATTTATTAATGAACATTATTTGGCAGAATACAGATTAACTGAAGAGCAGCAGAGAATATGTAGATTATTCTGCAACTCGTACGTGACATACGACGGCAGCGCTGTAGTGTACAGAACTCGGTTCTCCCCTAACACCCATCCCCTTTTCTCATCGCGGTTTGTTTCGTACTCCGCCACCCACCTCTCCCACTCCCACTCCAACGCGCCCCCCCGCCTACCCCCTGTCCGGCCTGCCCACATCCGCTTCGGAATGAGCTGCCGACCGCGCGCCCAACTAACTTTGAGGATTTTAACGAAGACTTGTCACGGAACTCGTCGTAAACACATTTCGCATTCCATTGTGCCCGGGACACGCTCTGTTTTATTGAGTTTAGACACAGGAACGTGAGATGTAAAATGAACCACACAAATGCTCTCAGGAATAATTCTCAGAGACGAGTCTTATGCACTAGAATTTCACAAGCGGATAATATTAACTTTTGAAAAGTGATTGCTCTTTGTTATGGTCATGATCTTAGCAGGTTGTAAGGGCCTGTAAACCCCTAAAAGTGCATTCATTCGCTAATTAATTAAATACCAGCCTGTAGACGTTTTGATCTAAAAGCAGCACCTTCCTTTGGAGGAGAGAAATATTTCGAGCGCTGGATCCGAATCTCGACAGACTCTGCTTCATTAAAGGGTGCGTGCCTCTCCGAAGTTCGAGAATGCAGCTACTCGCTGGTCATGTGTAAACGGCGTATTGTGTTTTTCTTTGTGGACACTACAAGCTTCAGTTTTGACTAGCGATCAACTTATCTATATTGATATGATGGTAGCGAAAGGGGTAAATGAAGGATGATGATGATGATGATGAAGATGCTGATGTTGCAATAGTTGAACATGGTGGCAATCTAGGAAATCTGCTACAAGTCGAAGTGCTGATATGTCAAATTGAGGAACCCAGAAGAATCATTGCTGAATTGAAAGAAAAGAATAAAAAGAGAGACGATGTAATGGTTCAGCCAAACGTTTTATCTAGTTATCTGATCTAGTTTTTGATCTTGTTATCTTATAATGACAAGGGTTTCAGAAATCGATTAATGATAAAAAAATATCACTTATATCGTATTCCTAGGAAAACGTTAAATTCAATGATAAATTATTTGAACAGAATACGCATGGGATATACCTGTTCATAGGTCAAGGAGTGGCCGCGAGCCAGTAGACTTTCAGAAGAATAAAAACCACGCATCTGAATAAATCCACTTACACAGAATCTCACCAAAAATATTAGAACAATTTCCATTCCCGAGATTCCATCTCCCCTTTGCTTACAAGTTGGGGAGGGGCGGTGTGATAAAAAGCTCTCAGTACGGATCTAGTGCCCCTTCTAGCTCCCATTCACCCCCTGGTCCATTGGTCCTTCTGCAGTGCTGAGAGCGGGAAGTCCTACGGTTGAAGTCCCGAAGAAGGTAGGATTTTCGACCCTATAAGGTAGCTAGGTCGAGTTTAGCCGCTGCCTGGAGGAGAATTCTAGAGGCCGACTGCTCTGATCGGTAGTTTTCCGTGGTTTCTCTGTCACCATGCGAATTTTGATGCAGTACCCTAACAAAGAGATCACGGAGCGCGCGCGATCTTGTCTTCCTCTTCCTTGTCAGCCCTTGTCCTCAGCCCTTCCATACACACATTAATATCCACTACACTACCACGCTTGTCGGGAGCTTTGATATCGTTCCGGCTGTGGCGGTGTCCCACCCACTGTTGGGAAATATCTCGTTGGGGAAAACCCTGCAAGGCGATGGGCAGGTCGGTGCCGGATCTCGCCATCAAGGGGGAAAGATCACCGCCACCTTGCTCTTTCTAGCTCTCCTCGACTCCTCGCCCACACGTTCTTCGACACCGTGCAGCCATCGTCACTGGTCCCTTCTCCATAGCAACCCCATGACACCTCCTCCTCGCCCCTCTGAGAGCTGGAGCAAAAATGTAGGTCAGCGTGCGTCTTGAAGCGGCGCGCGCCAACTGGGCAAAACTAATTAAAAGTGCCTGGCGCCCGCCGCCCCCTGCACCCCGCTGCCTCGGCCGGCGCTGGCCGAAAACGCCCTTTCACGGGCCAACGCAGAACATGCCAACGGTAACAACCCAACGATGTAATTGAGTCGCGTCGATTCGTGTTGCGTGTGATACCGCTTCTGGGCATTTTCTCTTTAACCTACTTTGTTTTTTATTACGAGTAAACTTAATTACCAACACATTATTGTTCAAAATAATCAGTAAAAATGATGAATGCATTAAAAAATTATGGTAACTGGAAATGTCATTTAATGAAGATAAACCAGTACTTTTTGTAAGTCTTCTTTTTGAATATATCTAAGAACGAAAGTTAGTGAGTTACGTTGTTTAGTCGAAGTTAAATGTAGAAAATTCCCACTCAATCAGAATTTCACCTTAAAAACTCAAATAATGTAGTCGACAACTACTTTCTAAAGACACAATGTGCTTTTCTCTCTACTGTGTTTAGAAAATATTTTTTAACTCTTCTAATACTATTTACGAATCTGTGTATAAATTACGTATTTGTAAATCGAACGCATCAAAATGGTGCTATATTTACAAATTGTTTGGACTAACACACCAGCAGCCGCATCGTGGCTGTCAATCATTAGTTCGCTAGTCGCGGCTAAAGCTTGGCAGAACGGGAGATCCAATAAGAGGTTTTGTCTCGTCAGTAACTGGATTTTCGATTCTCTCTAAGCAGCTGCGTCATTGCCAACCATTGACTGGATGAAAATTTAGTGGGTGGCTCTTCTAATTGGTTGTTTTAAAATATTTATAATAATAATAATAATAGTAATAATAATATATCTTTTTTAATTTCTAATCAATTACACGCGTTTGCTGGAGTAGTAGTCTCAACATCGGGCCATGAATGTCGTAGCAATTTCCCTTCCTCTTATAATTCTCGTTTTGAATCGTGAGATCCGAGTAATTAGTCGAAATCTCATCCTCATATGAACCCATCAGATCACCCTTGCAGATTGGGTTTATCACCGTCCCTGAAGACTCAGATATTACATCGGTTGCTTCTGCAGCTTCCCTGGCTGGACGGTTCTAGGTTTCGACAGTGGTGGGTTTTTGTCACTTTAGTTAGCTGGATAGAATTCATTCACTGCCAGGAGGACCTTTCTAACGGTCGGTTCCTCTGGTCGGTGGTTTTCTTAGGGTTCTTACATAAATACCGGGGAATGACGGGCCAGTCCCCTTACAAATGGGTCACGAACCGCGCGCGATCCTTCTTTTAATAATTTCGTTCTCTTCTATCTCTCTACGCGCCCGCACTTGCACCTACAGGTACTATTCCACCACAAGAGCATTCAAGGACTTAAAGCTTTTGCCAGCTGGGACAGTGCCCCGTTGGCGGATCTGTTCGGTGGTGAGTAGGTCGTCATCGAATTTCGCGTTCCAGCCGAACAGGAACACCGCCACCTATAAAACGCGCAGTATAATTACAGGACTAATGACCCTAACTGTTGACTTACTCAGAAACAAAAGAATCAATAAATCAATCCAGTAAGGGATACGAGATGTAAGAACCAGCTGCGAGTGATTCGGAGAGAGAGAAATAAAAAAAACTATGCTACGTAGAAATTACATCCAAAGAGTACGCTAGCGCTTTTCGATGCTTCAGAACTTCCCAAATTTTAAAGATCTTCCATAATCAGTCAATATCTATCTGAAAATTTTCGGCAACGTCGACAGATCCTTCTCTCTGGATTTCAGCTGTAATAAACATTATTTTTGATTTATTCTGACTCATACCATTTTCTATTCCGATTTTGAAGCTTTGTTATACGGTGCTTTTGAGCAATCTTCCATTGTATCGTACTGCGTGAGTGAAATCTTCCGTTCCTGCGAACAGCTACAGATGGAAATGTTTTCAGCCAACCATGAATGTCATAAAAACGAACTGCTTTAAAGTTTATGTATAACAATTCGTCATTATGAATTAGAAAAAAATCGCTTTGGTCGATAAGTTAATTCACTGGTGGCAACTTGGAAAGCACTTCTACACCGAAATTGAAGACAAAATATGATCCTTTCCTTGTTTCCTTCTATTCAACATAAAATTATCAATTTAATATAAACAACTCAGTGATTTATTAAAGGTCAATTAATAAATATTTTTTGGTACGCATCTCGAAGTATCACATTCTCCTCTGGGAATCTGGTATTTCGAAATGTATATCTGATTGGTGCAAACAAATGTCACAATTAAGTTAATTAATAATATTAATTAACTAACAAAAATATAGAAGGAAATTCTCGCTAATTTCATTTTTAAATTGATATTATGAATTTTGCAACGCACAAATTATTGTAGATTCAGACGGACGGTGCAGCGTGGTTGGTGAGACGGGCTGTACCATTACTTCTGGGGTGAGCCTACACTGACTTGGATCCGTTTTCATATTTCTTTCTCATAAATACACAAGACTAGTCATATTCTACCAATGTCTTTTAAAAATTTTTGCAATAAAAAGTACACTCTTTTGATCTTAACATATTCTGATAGAGGGAAAGATGTTATCATTTTTTCGTTATATTATCTTTTGTCAACAATTTGGCCTTAGCACCGCTCAAAATTATGCACGCTTTCGTTTTATGATTATTCTTCTAATTTGGTAGATGTTCTGATGTTGAGTCTTTCTGATACTTCCTTCTTGAGATTTTCTTTTAGTTTTTCCTTTTTTTGCTTGCTCACTATTCGAGGAGCACGTAATGTTGGTTCGTACGTAAGCATAAAGTTTATGCCCATCCCAGACCTTTATTTACCAATTATTCGCATTTTATTCAATAACAATTTGGCTTTAACAAAAGCCCAGCAATTTTTTCCGCCACATTTTTATAAAGTTTTAGAGATGGCGGATGGTAAGCCATCTTCCGCCATTTTTTTTTCATAAAAATTCTGGTTATATACCTGTTAAATATCTTGAATTTTAGACACTGACAAAAGCGAATCAGGGCATCAACTGCTGTTACTGCAGTGCCTCTGACCAGGAGTTCCTAGGGTTCGAGTTCCGACGGGAGCAGAATTTTCGACACTAACTTGATAGCTAGGTCTAATTCAAACGCAACCTGGAGGAGAATTCTGGCAGCCGGCTGCTGTGATCGGTAGTTATACATGGTTTCGTCGATTAACTCCAGGCTATTGCCGGAGCATTAACCTAGCAAACGGACCAGGGACTTCTTATTTATACCCACTGCATTACTCTACCACATTCGTCGGGAGATCGGTCGAGATCTTGGAGCTTTTCCTAGCTGGGGCGGTCCCACCCTGGTGAAAAACTCCTGGTTGGGAAAGATCTGTAAGGTGTCTTAAGGCGGCGACGGATCTCTCCCGCCATCTGGGGAAGATCACCGCCATCTGCCGCGATGAAAACGTCTGCTACGCTTTCGGGGCTAATGACCTTATCAGTTGACGTCCCCGTAATCAATAATCAATCAACCAATTTGAATTTTAAAAGCTGCAATTTCAAAATTCTAATATTTTTGTTCAAATAGATTTTCCTGTTTCACCTGAAAATTATCGTAGTCAATAACTATTGGCATTTTTAAAAATACCGGAAATGCCGGAGCAGGCCATTGGCATGTACGTAAATTAACTGTTGAAATGCACTTTAGAGTTTACGTAGTTTTTTCATACATTGTAGATTTTTAATGTTTTGTTCATTACAGTCTGTGTTGTTGGAAATAATTGTAAAATAAGGCAATATTTTCTTACATTAAATTATTCTGTTCTCCCAAACAATTACTTGATTGATTCACTGCAATACTTTGTCACCAATTTCTAGAATTATTCCTCTGACGAGAGTATTTTCAATTTCAGGCGTATGTTCAATAGAACACACATGGAATATTGAATGGCGATGATTTACAAATTTCGAACGCGAGACTCCTACTAAAGTGACATGTTTCAGTTTGCCACTTACTAGGTTAATGACATGTTCGTAAAATATTTTGTAAAATCCAACTTTAGGGGTTAGAAAAAATTTATGCTCCAACAAATATGTGAGCTTACATTTTATTCTATAGTAGTAAAAATTCTTCAGTAGTAGTTAGCGAGCGAAGTGGGTCAAATTTACGCCCATTTCTATTTCGGCTAAAATTGCATATGATTTTCGGCGTTGGCTGAACTCCAAACATATTGTCTTGGCTGACCGGGACGATCATATCATGGAATAGAAAACTACTTTGTTTATAGTGAAGGACAGAGACACTCCTCTCCTAATGACTTGCCGAATAATCAAACGAAACTAGTGAAATTGGTGCATCAAAGTTTCTATTTTGTTTACAAACAGCAACTCATTCCAACAACCAGAAAATATACATTTTAAATTACTGGGCATTTTACGTACATTCCATTTGTTTCTAAGCTTTTGTTGAGGAGGACTAGAGGCGAAGCGATGAATCAGCTTTTTCTGGATACTTTGGGAGTAGTTTTTAAATGAGACGTCTTAACTTTTGGTAGACAAATCAGTTTGTCGGGATTGTTCGAATCTGCTGTTTTTCATTCCACAATTGCTCCATCAGCAAAAATACCACATTAACATCACTGAATCAACTTGCCATTTATTCACGTCATAGTCCAATAGTGTCTAGTATTGTGGATCATAATTAAAATTATTGCTTCTCTGTGTCTTGTGTCTATTCACTGTGTCTGAAGTTAAACTTTACGAAATTGAGACAAGTTTCATAGTGAGTTATTACGACACACATTCTCTAATAATCCATGACCTACTTTGGTAGACAAATCAGTTTGTTGTCACCTATAATCACCTATAATCAGTGTTTTAATATCTATTATTAAAATATAAGTGTTCTAATCCTACAATATTCTATTATATCTAAATAAAATATCTACGATATTCTATTAACTATTACTAACATGAGTCTGCCACATTTATCACGATGAATAATAAAATTTAAACGAAAATTGTATTCATCAGAATGTTGACAAAATGAGTAAAATCATAAACTATATTTGCATCGTAACATCTTATTAAGCTACTTGATTGGTTGTCAAACTTGACATTTTTTTTTATAATTCTCCAATCGCGTATTGTTATAAAATATCTTACGATATGTACTTGTTTTGTAAATAACAATTACGAATTTTTCAACAAATGCTGGCGTCCTCGGCCATCTGCGATAGGCCCACTGTCGCGCTGTTCCACCCCCCAGCCAGCAGGCGCTCCCCGAGAATTAACTGAACTTTCCTCTCAGCCGGACGGGGAATGGAGAGCATTGTTTGAAACAAATGAGCAACGGCGGCGCGTGCCTGCTTCTGCTGTTTGTGTTTCGCCGGTTGCCCGTCTCGTCTTTGGGGCGCGCTGCCCGTTTAGGACGCCACCATGTTGACAAATCTCCACGAAAAATGCGAGTTCGAATTTCTTTTTTAACATCACTCGTTTAACTTGATGCATATTCATGGACGTTTCATAACTTTGTTAATTAAACTTAATCCTCGTCTGGGTCCAGAAAGAGTAATTGACAGATTAGAATAAAAACTCTGAATGACCTCTTTAATTTGTGAAGAAGGCAAATATTTTTTCATTCTTTGCAAATTGCTAGATGTATACTTAGAGGCTACGAATATCATTCTCTGCTGAAAAAGTTTTTTTTTTCATTTTAAGAATGACTGGTGGAGACTTACAAGATAAAATATTAACGGCTTGTTGCTTCAAATTGATTCTTTGCTTTGCGCATCACTGAACTTTTTTTTTTTTACTTTTTTTCTCAGATTACTTAGTTTTTTGTGCCATCGATTCATTTCATTAAGTTTTCTTTCTGAATCAATTACCACGCTTTATTACGAGTCTCTCCCTTCAACAACATAATCCACTTAAGCGTATGCCATTTTCACAATTACACGCTTTGGTAATGTTTTGCTCTCACAACACATTAACAAAATTACACTCTAGCAGTATGTGCAAATGGCGGTCCACAACCAGACCATGCACCGGAAACGTACATGGCTATGTCACTGGCATTCGAGCTGGTTTTTCCAATAGAAGTCTTTTAAAAGGTTAGTCTCTTTATAAAATTGACTGGTAGTTTTAGTGCCAGGTGGAGTTGCGATGTACCAGGTGGAATTTGTTCCCTTCACCTTACGAGACAGGATAGTTTTTTTTTTTTTAAATTTGGTGGTTTGAAAAATATAGCGCTCAAAATAAGGGTTGTTGTATTCTGAGTATTTAAAAAGATCATTCGCTCAAGAATTTATTTTCTTCTCTGTTAGTGACCTATAATGCTTCATAACTCTTGAATTAAGAGACGTTTAGTTATACGAATAATTTTATGAATATTTATTCATAATATTTATATAATACAGGAGTCTAAATAAAAGATGCATTAACAGTGGGGTATTGTGGATTTGTTTATTTATGTGTGTGGTAGTGTTTAGTTTTATTCATGTTTCGTGCATAAAGTTAGTGACGGCACAAAATTTGGAGTCCTTTTCTTTTTCGTATGTTTATTTGCAATCATCGCGAACCATTATTTTCCCTGCTGCTCCCTTAAGAGTTTCGTCCCTTCAGTCTCTTTTCCATTTAGAGAATTTTATGTCTGGTTCTCTCATAAATGTTTCAAGACCAATTAATAGTACGACCATATCAATTAATAGAACACTTATAATTCTGTTTCACAATACCCACAACATGAACAGGGTTATATTGATCCACATACAACCTCATTTTCTAGAAATATGACTGAATGACATGACTAGATAAAAATATTCAATTTAAAGACCTCAGCGTTCACGACACTATTGATACGTTGATGCGTTGTTTGGAGAATGTGAGACAAAAATTATCTGATGAAGAATATAGAGTAATGAAATGGAACGTTATTTAATATGAAACGATTGTTAAGTAAGATATGACATTTTGCTTGTATCTGCATTAATTAGCCCCCAGACATTCAAAATCTTAATCCTGTCGTCACCTCTGCATGCACTCCAAGCCTTTTCCTCTATTGTCATTCTCTACTTCATTCAGACTCTCGCATTTCATGTCATGTGGTCAAATCATCTAAACACTTGTCCACCCCTGCAGCTTTCTGCTCCTTGGGTTTAAGGTTCCAAAGTCACCCTCCAGCTTCCTGCTTTGTCTTACTTTCTCTGGGAAACGTTGCTGTCAGCATTGTCGTTTACTCTGTGTGTGTTTATTTAATAGGGCGAGGGAGACGAAAAAGCTCGCGCGCCGCGGGAGGAATTTCATCAGTGAGGGCGGAGGCGAGGGCGATGGCGAAGGAGATGACAAAGATGGAACGGAGGATGAGGGCGAAGATGGTGGCGAGGATAAGGAATAGGGAGGACGTGAGAGCGATGGCGGAGGGGAGGACAAAGGTGATGCGGATGGTGAGGGTGAAGACGGTGGAGGGGATGAGGGTAAGGTCAAACACGAAGGTGAGAGCGAGGGTGAGGACGGGGATGCGTAAGCGAGGAAGAGGACGGAGGAGATGGCGGAGACGAGGATGGAGAGGATGGCGTGGAAGAAAGCGGAGACGAATTCGGCGAGGTGAGGGTGAAGACTATTTTGGGGACGAGTGTGAGGTCTGTAGCTGTGGTGAGGCCGAGGTCGAGAGCAAAGTCGAGGGTGAGCATTTGGGTCGGGTGGACGATAAAGCGAAAGAGCGAGGACGGTGGCTTGGGTCAGGTAGAGGAACAAGACGCTGGCAGGAACGAAAGCTAGGGTGAGAACTTAGGCGTTGCGTGGCGTGGCGTGGCGTGGCGGGGCGTGGCGGGGCGGGGCGTGGCGGGGCGGGGCGGGGCGGGGAAGGGAGGGGCGGGGCGTGGCGTGGCGGGGCGGGGCAGGGCGGGGCGGGACGGGGCGAGGACGGGGATGGCGAGAATAGAGACGTGGCGGGTCTGAGGACGGCGAGGGGAGGAGGACGGCGGCGAAGCAAAGGCGGTGGCGGGGACGAGGGCGAGGGTAAAAGCTAGGGCTAGGGTAAGGATGGTGGCGAGGGCGAAGGAATATCCAGGCCCTGTGATGAGTGGTTCGCAAGACCGCCTCCGGATAGAGCCATGAATGCGTAAGGCCCGGAACGAAACTGCACGCGAGAGTAAATTTAAACGAAAGGTACGCTCTCACTTAAGAGCGCGATAATATTAAAGGTGAGGAGGCGGGGCGGGGCGGTGCACCCACCAACTGGAAGCAAACAAAGGAGGAACGCGGCGCGTCGCGAGATGCCAGCGGAGCATAAAGAGAGCGCTCGCCGCGCCTCAATTTCCCTGCTGAGTCTGCCTCCCCCCCCCCCCAACCACGCCCACCCCGATCTGCTCCGCGCCACTAACCTCTGCCTGCAACTCGTGAACAAGACGTTTAACCATTGGTCAACAAAACTCCCAAACCAAATTTGCGATGCGACTGAAATAAATAAACAGTTCTCAATGTCCTATTGTGTTGAAATTTTATCTTTAATCCTTCTTCTATAAATAATTGGTGCCCTAAATACTTCTTTTCATGATTTCTGGATTTATTTTCAAAATTAAATCTGAATTGTTTTTGTTTGATTACAAACACATTTGTATTATCCTAATTAACCAGAATAATCTCTTCATATTGCAATTCAAATTGGAAGTTTCATATCTCTTTAGATTTTAAGTGATTTGAAATTTGAAAATTACGATTCTAGAATTTTAAGTTCTGTATTACTTAAAAATATTAAAAATTAACAATTTGAAATCCAAAATGTTTAATTTATTAATATTAATAATTTCATAATCCCAAAAACTGATTTTAGAAAACGAGTTTTTAAAGAAATTGTTACGTGTGTTTATTAAGCATAGGTGAATGATAATGAAGGGTACGGACGTTTGAAACTGAAGTTTTTTTTAGAATGATTATATTACGGGTTATTTTGTAACGAATTGTTGTGTAGAAAAAATTATGTTACGTTTTTACATTCTGACTGTTAAATAATTCTATCATATTTACTTCACTTTGTATTAACGTAGCTAAAGTATATTTTATTAATAAACCTCCTTGGGACAAAAATGTAAACGTCAGTTAAATGCGACCCGAACGAAGAAAACAATTCAAAGACAACAAAATGTGTTCTTCCTTGACTTGAATAGAACAATACAATAGAGTAGAGCAGCTCCGTTGATTTTTTCATTGTTCTTCATGCCAGTGTGTTGGAACATTTTGGGTTGAAATCAATATCTTTACTCAAAACGTTATCACACTAGGTAAATAAATTATTACCTCACGACTACATAAAAGTATCAGTACACAGCGTTTTAATATATTTGTAAATTATGGAGTTAATAGATTTCCCTTTATTGCCCGTTTTGAAAGAAGTATATTTCCAATTTATAGTCTGCATATGAAAAAAAGTAAAAACAAGAGAGTTTAAATAATATTATTACCGTAGTTGAGTTCTGAAGGTATTCAAGTACAATACTGTAAACGTAAAAATGCATTAAAGCCCTCCCAAGCTCTCTCCTGCCCCACTCTGAACGTGTCTTCCTCAACATTCCGTCATAAAGTTCTTTAGTAGCAGCAAAACAAATGTAGATTAAAAGGAGCTTAAGCGTATCAGGCGACGAACTAACATTCAGAAAAAAACAGGGCATTACATTTCATGTCCCACTAACAGTTGACGATTGCTCTGTTCGCCGTCCAATGAGAAGCAGGTGGAGGAGGATAACGAGCTCGTAAACCTTACTGCTCGTGGAAATGCAGAGTGCAGTGCAAAGCAGCGATGGGCCTTGCTCTCGCTCGAGAGTCTAGAGCGCGGCCGGCATCTCGAGAGTTCTGAGCGCTGCCCTCAGAGAGCCATCCCGGAAAAGTTCTCCACGCACTGCTCTCGAAATCGGACATTTCGACCCTGAAGATTGTGCTCCTTGAAAATATGAAGACACCGCAAGCAGTGTATATAGAAATCCCAATTAACGCATTTAAAAAAAATCAAATCATTTTGTATTATTATAAATTTATCATAATTTCTAAAATATTTATCTTATTTCCCAATTTTTGACGTAAAAAAGTAAGAACTTTTCAAGATATGGTTTGAAAGTTGCTATTTCATTCAGAACAGTGGTATTTTCAAATAAACAGAAAGTACTAAATCATTGAAAATAATAAGTGGTAAATGAACGTCTCAGGAGTTAAATGGTAAACCTAAAAAATAAGTTTTTGCCGTTCTACATTTTTTGCAAGCTTTTATTTGCTATCCATGCACTGTGATTCTCAACTAGTCCAAATTAAGTTGCATTCTTGTCTTCTGGGTTTTGTCATCATTTGTATCCCATTTAAATCCCTTCCAGCAAAAATGTTCACTTGCTTAAAATTCGAAAACTTGTGTTACCATGTTTTACACCCGAACCCTTTAAATGGTTCTATTGGTATTAAATTTTTTTAAATCCGTAATCCAATTGAAAATGTGTCGAAGTTTTGTCATGTTGACATAATCTCATTGAAGGTCATTAGAGCATTTTTAAGAACGTTTTCGTTGCACATATTTTTTATCAATTTGTGCTGTGAATGGCCCCTTTAGTCATCGTTAGGGCGTTTTAATTTATTCTCGTGTTCATCACGTGAACAGCATGGCGTTTACGTGCGCCGTTCCGCGGAGTAATCCGGGCCGCCTCCAGCGCTCGTCCCGGCCGTGAGGGCGCGCGCCGCCGCTGACGGGGGTGGGAGGGGCGGAGGACGATAATAAGGCGGAGGGGGGGAGGGAGGCCGTTAGGGGGCGGCCCCCAAACAAGAAGCTGCCGCCCCCCCCCTCCCTCACCCTTTCCGGTCTCCTCGGCGCAGGCGGCGCACCATCAAGGTGAGCGAAGACTCCCCCTGCTGATTACGCTCGGCTGTAAAACCCTCTCCCCACCCGATCCCCGACCCAGCTCCTGCCCCGCCCTCGTCCGTTCCTTGCCACCGCTCTCGCCCCGCCCTTCGCTCAACCCTCGCTCCCTCTCAACCCTTGTCCAGCCCACGTCTCCGGCCCACTCTCCTCCCCACGTACCGGCAGAGGTGGCTCAGGGCAGCAATTGATGTACTTGCAGCGCCTCTCACCGGGAGGTCCTAGGATTCCAGTCCCGATGGTGGCAGGATTTTCAACACTATGTACACAGCTAGGTTGGGTTCAGTCGCTGTCTGGAGGGAATTCTAGCGGCCGTATGCTCTAATCCGTAGTTTTCCGTGATTTCTCTGATCCACCCCAGGCGAATACCGGCGCAGTTCCCTAAGAAACGGGCCACGGACCGCGCACGATCCTTTCTTCCTCATTCTTGGCCTATCCTCACCCCTTACTCAGACACATACTTACATGCATTACACTACAACACATGTCGGACTATCAGTCGGGAGCTTAAAGATTGTCCCGTTTGGAGCGGTGTTCCTCTGATGGAAGATTTGTAGTTGAAGAAAATCTCCGCATTCCAACGTACGTTGGCGCCGGATCTAGTCATTCAGCGGGGGAAGATCATCAACGGCTTCCACGATAAAACATTCACTACGCTTACGGGTCTAATGGCCTCTGCTCGTGCAGTCCCTATCCTGCTCGCGCGCACGCTCTCTACCCCGCCCAGTCTCTCTGGGACTTTTCCGCTCCAACCCCTTCCCGACGACGAAAGCCTCGATGAAATTAATTTTTTTTATTTTTCTGTCTATACATTTTTCAATTTATCAGACTGTTTTAGGTCCTCTATTTTAAAGACAGAAACATTTTTAAAGGGTAACTGTTTATATCAATATATTACATGTGACACGACCACAACGTCAATGTCAGAACCAATAAAATGTCAATGTCAAAACCAATAAATATAATATTTTAAACAATGGTCAGATAGTTAGGTATTTACAGAAGTTTATACCTGACCATTGTTTACAATATTATATTTATTTGTTTTCACAATTAAGCGTAAAGATAATAACATAATTATTATCCGACTCGTTGCTGTCGTATCATATGTAATATATTGATATAAAACGGCTACCCTGAAAATATATTTTCTGCCTTTAAACTGAAGGACCAAAAATAGTGTGATATATGGAAAGCCCCAAGCCTCCCCGCCTCCACCGGTGGACGGCATTGGGTTGAAGCATCTCTAAAAAGTCGCACAGTACACATTCTGCGATTTGTGAGGGGACCAAATAAACTTCGTTATTCGGATTTTTGGCAGACGTTAATTAAATTAACTGCATTCATCATTCTACTCAGTTTACCGTAGTAAGTTGACAAATGGGATAACTAAAGTTTCCGATTCCTCCTCATATCTAAGTTATCTGCTTGGAAAGAGGCTGGTTATGGAGGGTCCAAGTTGCTAAAGAATTTCATTTCAACACGGGACAAAGGATGATATTCATTTTTTTCAATTGATATTCATCAAATTTATTAAAATTTTCGGAATATAAAGTATTATATGATGCATATCTTCAAAAAATTACACTTTGAAGGATACGTAGTTTCTCTTTTTATAAGTGCGTGTCTATCCATGTATTTATTTGGAACTACAATGCTCGAAAGCCTTCACCCGCTCTCCGCCTTTTGCAGTGGGATGTTGTTGCATCCGCCCCTTGACTTCTGCCACGCCGCGAGCTTGCAATTTACGCTACCTTCGGCGCAAGGCGACTTTCGTAGCTCTGCTGTAATCAGTTTGAATGCACCATGCAGCATTTCCTTCTGGCTTCCGCGTTGCGCACAAATCCGCATTAAGCCTCTGCAGTTCCATCTGCATTGGCAGCGAGGCATCAGCGTGAGTGGAACCTCAACAGTCAGTAAGCTGCTCGTCCTGTACAGCGCCCGTCCTGCCCGTCCAACCAGCGAGATACGATGGAAATTTCCTATAAAGAATAGTGACACGGTTGATGGATCAGTTTGATGGAGAAAATTGTAATTGCGTATAGCTACATGCATAACGGTAATTGCTACAGGATAGTTAAAAATGTGGGTGTATCCATTTAACGAAAGTCTTCAGCTACAACAGGAAGGTAAAATGGCTAGATAATGAGTGCTTTCCCATGCAAAATGTCACGAAATTAATATCACATACTTCGTAGCGCATAGAGGGGTCGAAAATTATCACATTTTGCCAATGAAAATGTGGTTTAAAATGTCATATCATGATGCTTTTGATTCCTTGACAACCCCATATGCGACAGGTTCATATCTTCTTCAAAACATCAGATCTAAACACCTGTGCTCAAGGACCTGCCCACCAAGAGCCAAATGAGTCAAGTGACCGTTATATAAAATTTCTCACTACATGTTCATCAGATAAAATGCTCGGTTTTGTCCCACTACATATCCTAGAACATACATTTGTAACATTTATTCTGCGCACATGTATTGTGACAGATAAAAATGTGCAATAGTTAAAAGAAGAAAATTATTTAATAAAAGATGTGAAACCAATAAGTTTGTGCATGGACGAGATGGAAGCATTGGTTGCGGAACGATCGATAACAGCAAATGAAGACTTAGCCAGGAGTGCATAGAAGCACGGAATGTCAAGCATGTGTCACTGGCTACCCGAAGGGTTTCCTTTGCATCAAATGCACTTCCCGGTAGGAAACAAATTACACACCTTTTGCGAAAGTAGTTCGCTCGCTTTGTAGATAAGACATCGAGAGCCCCGATCAAACAGGAGGGGGTGCATAGTATATGCGGATCTCCTAGTGGATGTGTAATATAGCAACGTTTGAGGGGAGATGGTTTTATAAACAATTAATGGAAGAATTGGAGTGGAGTTAATACATAACATATCAAGGACAATATTACGACATCGAGTATTCAAGACAATAGTTGTGAGTAATATAGCGGTGTTAAGCTCTTTTTGAAAATCGTTCAAATGTATGCACAAACATTAAATAAAATTAAATATTTGTTGGAGAATAGGGAATCGAAATTCTGGTATATTATATTAGATTAGTAGTTAGGTTTAAATAATTAAGATTTTATTCTGTTAAAGTATGTAAAATAGATGAGTAATTAGTAAATTGGGGTTTTAGTAATTTCTGAGTTCTTTTTTTTTGAAGGTTTCATTTCATTCTTTCCAATTTCACTTTTTTCTGTTGCTTTGAAGTTATAATAAATGAGTGTTTTTTGAAGTTCCATGAGTTTTTTCTTTAAAGAAAGATACTTTTAAATGTGTCCTGGAAAACACCATTAGCATATGCTGTAATCATTATCGATCTTTTTCTTTCCGTATAACTACCAAATACATAAAATATTTGGCGCTGAAATACGATATATAACTAAATAGCAACAGCGACATACAGGTATACGATTATGCACTCCCTACTCTTTTTTTACGTATTACAGATATAAGTTGAAGGAAACTTGTAATAATTTGATTGCCTTGTCCAGTTTTATTTTAGACAGTCATATATATTGCACTTATTGAAAACCAAAAGGGTAATAAAAAGCCGTAACTTAAATTTGGAAGTTTATTGAGATGTATTGTTAAACTTTCTGAAACAAAATTTCCAAAATACAAATGACCAAATCCCAAAGACAATCAGAAGACAGTGGGAAAATGTGATAGTATATTTAACTATTACAGCGTAACTGAAAATGCACATTGTAGATGCATCGCAGACTTACGTCACATGTTGATGCGGCTGGAGAGTGAGCCTGAATATTCCGCACCCCGCGTGCATCGCTCTAACGGTGGCGTCGCCCCGCGCGTCGGTAAAAAGCGCGCGAGGCTGAAGGGTTAGGAGCACTCGTATCTCCCGGCGACCGCCGCGCCGCGCCGCGCCGCGAGGGCACGAGTTACCGCCGCCGTCACGTGGCGGCAGCGGCTCGCCGCACCTACGGAGTTATACGGCGGCGGAGGGGAAGGGGGCGGGGTCGTCGGCTGCGCCTGGCGCTCTCATTACGCAGGGCGGGCGGTTTATTATTTAGATGAGCGATCTCTGCAGGCGCTGCAGGTGTCGCCGAGCCCCACCCGCGTTCCGTTTTCCCCCCTCCGCCATCTCGCCCCGTTCCGCCACGCCCCGCCACGCTCCGCCACGCCCCGCCACGCCACGCCACGCCCCGCCACGCTCCGCCACGCTCCGCGACACCCCGCCACGCTCCGCCACGCCCCACCACGCCCCGCCCCGCTCCGCCCCCCACGCCAAGCCCCCCCCCCAGCCTAGCCCAGCCCCGCCCTGCTCCGCCCCGCCCCGCCCCACTCCGCCCCACCCACCCCACTCCGCCCGCCCTTCCACTCCGCTCCGCCTCACCCCCGCCCCGCCCTCCCCCACTCCGCCCCGCCTCACCCTGCCCCGCTCCCTCCTCCCCGCCCCCTCCGCCCCGCCCCTCCCCGCCCCGCCCCACCCCGCCCCGCCGCCTTGCGCTCCACTCCACCCCGCGTCACTGGATTCTTCCCCAAGTTTTCAGGGGCCGCATTAGGGAAGACACGAGCTGCCGCCGCCGCCGCCGCTGCGCTTGTCTTATTAAACGGTGGAAGTTGGCGGATCGGCGCCGGCACCGGTGGCGTGGAGACACGGGCCGCGTCGGCGATGTAATACTCCGGGCGCCTGTTACCTCTCCGCGCCTGGCCTCTGAGCCCCGGGTGATTACGAATGAATGATAATGATGATGACGTGCCCGGTGCGCTGCGGTCCCCTACGTGCGCCTTCGCTGCGAGTCTCCATACGTGATGCACGGAAAGCACGAGTGACGTGGCCAGAAATCCAACTCGTACACTGAATTATTTCAAGTTCCTTTTTTTTATTTTCAAGGACTAATTGCTCAACCAAATTTGACTTAGAAACGAGATTGTTATAATCGAACACCAAAAGAAGTCATTTATTCTTTTAACTTGCTTTCACAGGTCGACGCTTCCGTGTATTTGCCCGGACACGAGGTAGTTCAAACTGTGGTGTGTAGGCGTACGCAAGAAAAAATGCATATTAACTGTGAATATTTATATTATAAATTATTACTTGTATTCCATAAGCCCCAATAAATAAATTACTTTGAAGAAGAAGCGTAACTATCTTGTGGACTTGGAGACAAACCAGTGTTGAGTGGATTCTTTATTTGTAGTGAATGCAATGATGGATATAATGATGACAAGATGACAGCATCCTCAAACATGAAGATAGTGACAGAACAATCATTAATTAATTATGCGTTAAACATTGGTTTGCTTCTAACCTCACAAAACTTTTATGCTACTTTATCGAAATAATCTATATTTTCAAATAGTGTAAAATAAATATCCGATATGTAGATACCTGGTGGATGAATTCATGTGATCATGTTGTTTGCAATTAAAATTCACTATTTTGTCCATTTTAGTAATTTTTTTGTATTTCAAAAATTCTAAAAATGGTATTTACAAATAAAAATATGTTACAAGAACAAATCATGATGCACAAAATATGTAGACAAACCACTTTCAATCTGCGAACAAGGAACTCTCACGACTCTGAGAAGAATTGTGAAGCCAACGCGCTCTGCTGGCTCCAAAAAGTACTGTGCGGCCATTTGATTTTCATTCAAAAGGAAATGAACATTGCATGGAGAATGTCCGGATGTATACTTCTTTTCTTTTTTGACAATCAATAAACAAGTTTTCAAAGCAACGCTTCATCGACCATATATATATATATATATATATATATATATATATATATATATATATATATATATATATATATATATATATATGATGTGAGCAATGCGCGCTGCAAGCGGGCCGGATACCTCACAAAAAGGGGGGAAAACACCGTCACACGGAAGTGTGTCGGTAATCAGCTGACAGGTGTGCGCGTTAAATTTATAAATGATGGGCGCCAAACGGGCACTTACCTATCACCTGGCTTAGCATATGAGAACCTCAGGGATGAGCACTCTTGAATGAGGGCATGCACTGGGTTTCTACTAATACAATAATTACAAATTTATGTCACAGCTTAAGTGTCAATCGCCTGAATGGCAACAACACGTTTACTGTTTTTTTTATACACTTTGGTCGGAAAGTCTCTCTTAAATTAAACTCTATTATTATTTTTTGTTACATTAGATGACTCTTTTTGTAATGTCTTTATAATTAATACAAAATGATAGTCGTTGAGTCTACCTCTTTCGATGATTGCACATCTGAAGTCGTCCTCAAAATAAACGCTGCCGCGAACCGCGTCGTAGCAGGGCGCAGCCAGCCGGAGGCAGCAATCCTTCGCCGATCTGCCGCCCGAAGTCAGGAGGTGGATGAAAAGGCTCCGATCGGTGGGAATCGGGGGGGAGGCCGTCACACGCCGCCCCTACTCCGTACCGGTTCAGCCTTAATGACTCGGCTGCACAATCGATCCTTACGGATCGACGCCGGCCCGTTGAAATGGAATAAATTCCAGTTTCGTGCTTTCAAACGGGGCCGCCTGCACTCCGTTGGTCGACCAACTCTAACTGCTGGCTCCCACTACCTCTCCTCAACACAGCAGTCTCTTTCCTATGCCGTTCTCTCCCTTCTATCCGTGTTCTCTTGAAAAATCTCATCTCTCGAGCTTCCAGCGTCGCATCCCCACTCTCTTTTCTAATTTTGCACATCGCTTCTTCACGTGATCGGAATTTTGAATGTTATTGGTCGACATCTTAGTTTCTCGAATATTCGACGCGAGTCGGAAGCCGATAGGGCATTTTCTAACAAACGTCATTTTCTGGGCGCCTGATTGGTGGTCTTTGTTGTGCGTGTGTCTTGGCCAGTACACCAGAAATGAACAAAGCAGTCCTTTCTGCTGTCTCCGTGATGATTATATAAGTCCTATGGGATTACTTAGACAGTAGCCGGGATCTCTATAATTCGCTTGTTCCGGTACCTAGTGTAAACGTGGGCGGGCAGCCGCCCGCTCTTTGCCTGAAGGGCTGTCCCCGGGAGACAATCCCACCCTAGTCGTAAATCTTTGGTTAGAACGACAGGCACATGTTCGCGCGTCTTGCGCTGAACCGTGTCAAATCAGGGACTGTCCTAATTGGCGTGACCGAAGGGTGAGTTTGGGTCCGGCGACCAGCAATGGCCTCATTGCAATATATATATATATATATATATATATATATATATATATATATATATATATATATATACATACATACATACATACATACATACATACATACATACATACATACATAATACATACATGAATGATGCATATAAATATTACGCGAAACGTCGTGTTCCAGCAGTATATGGAAAATAAAACATTAGTGAAAACTTCTTTATTGATTGTCAAAAACAAGAAAAGGATAACTACGGGTTAAATTATTAATTCCAGTTTTGAATGATGGACACTGCGAGCGTGTGTGTGTGTGTGTGTTTCAGATCCACCCAAGATCCTGGACGTGGGGTCGGCGCGCGTGGTGACGGCGGCGCTGTACTCGGCGGTGTCGCTGACGTGCGCGGCGGAGGGCAACCCGACGCCGGCCTTCCAGTGGCTGCAGCGGCCCCTGGTGGCGGCGGGGGCGGGGCCCGGTGCAGGGGCGGGGGCGGGGCCGGCGCCCACGCCCTTGGCGCAGGGGGCGGGGCCGACGGGGCCCGGCGCGGAGGCCGGGCCCCCCGTGCTCCTCCGTAGCTCCGAGCCCACGCTGCGCATTGCCAACGCCTCCTACGACCACCAGGGCGAGTACGTGTGCAAGGCCACCAACGCCATCGCCGGCCGCGAGCGCGTCGCCCAGAGCGACGCCATCGCCGTCAAGGTCGTCGGTGAGTAACGCCCGCACTGAACACTCTTACCGGGACAAATGATAATCTTCTTCTTCTTCTTCGCTTCACGGGTTAGGGAGATTTCCTGTTCCGACTTCATTACACCATCTCTGTCGTGGACGGCCAATGTCCCTTCTTCCCCGTGGTCTGTACAGAACGGCATGTCGGGGTGTCCTTTCATGAGAACAAATGATAATAATAATAATAATAATAATAATAATAATAATAATAATAATAATAAAATTATCTTTATTAGTGGCGAGGCTCAGGCCATTATGCCTGCTCTTCCGCCTAACCACGTGAAATATTTACATTATTTCTTATACTATGAAGAAGATCGAGAGAGCAGGAACTTTAGATGTACTCTGGGAGTGATAGTTCAGGGCATCAACTGATGTCACTGCAGTCCCTCCGACTGGGAGGTCCTAGGTTCGGATTCCGGCGTGGCAGGATTTTCGACATTAGCTTGTGAGTTAGGTCAAATTCAGTCAGTGTCTGGAGGAGAATTTTAGCGATCGGCCGCTCTGATCGGTAGTTTTCCGTGGTTTATCCGATCAACACCAGACGAATGCCGGAGCAGTACCTTAACAAACGGGTCACGTAACACGCGTGATCTTTCCTTCCTCTTCCTTGACCTATGCTCACCTCTTACACACACACACTTACACTTACATACACTACACTACCACACACACCGAAAGACCGGTTGGAAGTTTAGGGCTTGTCCTGGCTGGAGCGGTTTCCCGCTGGTGGGAGATGCGTGGTTGGGGAAAACCTTGCTAGCTGACGGTAAGTCAGCGCCGGATCTCGCCATACAGCGGGGGAATATCATCGCCACCTTCTGACCAAAAACACGCACCACACTAACGGGACTATCATAGTAATTTACTACCATAGTAGATGACGTGCCCGGAATTAGTAACAATCAATCAATCAATCATCGAACCACTTGTTTCTCTTCTAGGGCTCGACAGCCGGCTACGGGCCTTCACCGACCAGCGGTAACCTAGCCTGTCGGCTGTGGTATAAGGGTTTCGTGTGGTTAGCACGAAGACATCCCTTCACCGTATATACTTGTGTTCATAACCCTAGGGAGGGCTTTCTCATCGTCACAGCAATAGATACCGGGACATTTCTAAGGAAAGCGCACAGGTATAATTTGCCTCGGTCGGGAATAGAACGCAGGGTTGCACAGTGGAAAGTCAGCACGCTAACTAACGAGCCACCGAGGCAGGAACACTCCAAACTAACCTGGAAATATCACATAGAAACCAAACTGAAGCAAGTCAATCAGAATCTCCAACAAGGCGCACAGTACAGAAATCATTCGTCCAAAAGACGCGAGTAAATTGGATCTTAGCGTTATTACTCAACCACTCATACTGTTATTTTTTAAGATGCAATACATCATTTAAAGATTTATTACTGAGGAATGAATGGCATTGAAAATCAAACCTTTGGCTTTAATATTGGAGGTATAGGATAGGTTCGAAAATTAATTTTAACATTCCAATTTCCAAACTTTCATAGGATTTAATGAAAATTTGAACTGTACCTTATAAAGCACATTTTTCTATTGCATCAAACATATTAAAGAAAAGAATTGCATGTTTCAAAAAACTTTGTTAAAAATGTCACAGAGGCTTCGTGTATAATAGCTCCACCCCCACCAAAAAATTAAAATATCTTAATGATCCTCGGTACGGTTCAACTAGGTCTTATTCACGACGTATTTATCAAGTTTGAACTCAAAATCCTCTAATATGACAGTTATGCATGTCACATACTTCCATCCACCAATCCCGATTTTCGGATTCCAAACTGCGTTTTCTCGACGACACCTGTGTCAGTCGCTACCACCTTTGAAACAGCGCTAATAATTCTTAATTCTGACGTGTGAGCGAAGTTACCGCTTAAAACATTTTTTTAAATTCATTTTCTGCCTGTTTGACTGTACAAGTCTTTCAGGGATTTTAGAAATGAAAATTAATTGGCTTGTTGAAGTTGTCCACTCGCACGTTAATTGTCTCTAATTTTTAGGTCACAATAAGTATTGTTACTTATTATTATTGACAGAAAGTTTTAGTAGTTAATATTGTGAAAGTGTGGAAATGGGAGGAATTACTGCGTTCGTTGTATATTGTAACGTATATGTGTAAGGGAAGAATAAATCCACGGAGGTCTGAATCGATCTTTAGGGAATCGGCATTTAATTGGCCAAGATTAAAAGTAGTTTTATATGGAAAATATTGAAGTAATTCTATTTTTTTTTGTACTGTACTATTTTCATAAGTAATGTTTTCTAAATTTAGTTCGTGATGTAATTAAATATTTGATTGAAACCGTGGGGCTTGAAGTGCTTTACGGATAAATTTATTTTGTACAATTTGTGATTTATTAATGTGCGTTTTAGCAGCATTAGCCCATATGGGAGAACCATATATAAATATGGGTCTGATTATTGATTTGTATAAAAGTAGTGAACATTCATAATGTAATGGAGATTTAGAAGAGAGAAGGGATTTAATTTCAAAAGGTTTGGTATTAATTTTATTAATAGCATTTATGAACCTCAAACACGAATTTTACGACCGAAAATTTTAGACGGAATTGTTGAGATGATTCCACTAATAAAATGCATTAATTGTAGGCGAGGCCCAGGTCGTTAATCCTTTTCTCCCCCAGTTTGAACTAAATTTAGCAAAGTTATAGTCTTAGAGATCACCCTCAGTACACCCTAGAATATCAAACTAAGTGTATTTCACCGAAGTAAATTTCCAGAAATTGTAATCTCTGTATCTGTTAAATTAAGCTTGTAATTCTTTGCTCTGAAGCTATCTTTCGGGTGAATCTTAATTTCTTCGTTCAAAAATATTCCCTCAGCTATAGCTTTCCCGTTTTGACCTTAACAGGTTCGGAGATAAAGCCATTGCTGGCTAGGGAAAAATACGAGAGAAATTGTGTGTGACGTAATTATTTTTGCGGCAAGCATAAAAGCCTTAAAAAACGGCATTCAATGCAGCTTTCCCTAATTTTATTGCACAATAAAATTCATTCCTCAGGGACAAGTGGAAATCTATAGTCTTTCATACGATTGGGTATTCCTACCTCCATTGCACGCAAACTATATTATTCAACAAAATCAATTTTTAAGTACGTCGCATTTTTATATATTTTTTAATTAAAAATGTTTGTGAACTTTTAACAATAAATCTTTTAATATCGCTCAATTCTTTATTTATTAATATGTTCGTTTTTTTCGCAACTAAACACGTAATTCTTTTGCTTGATATTGTAACTATTTAGCTATATTCCATCTTTTGGCATGGTAAATGTCGTGATCTGCTCTGAACAACTGTTTCATCAACATTATTCCTACGAAGTGACTCGGTTTGTTTTTCCGACGAATTGAAATTGAGTTTGTAATGAGACACAGAAATTTGAATATTTTTGCTCCGCCCCTTCACGTGCTCCCTCTCGGCTTTAATTCGCCCACAAAATAAAGACAGCGCTCAAACGCCCTTGCGTTAATTCCGGCGGACCGCCCCGCCCCCGAATATTGCCCTCTGCGCCCAGGCGCACAAAAAAAAAAAAAAAAAAAAAAAAGCTGTCGCATTCACGCGAGCCGCGCTCTCTGCCGTCGCTCTCTTCGAAGCCTCTTATCAGGTGCGATCGCCGCGCCCCGCGGGACGAAAAAGCGAAGCTCTGGCCTTTTGTTGCGTGGGGGTGGTGGGAGCGGTGCGTAGCGGCTAACAGTGGGCCTACGCGGTCGACGCGCGAGCGGTGGTTTGGACTGCTTATGGGGATGTTCGCTCGATTAATGATTCCTCCAGATTCTTTTGTTTAATGGTTACATAATTTATCGCATTTTCGTTCGAAAATAAATTTCGTGTAGATATTTCTAGCGTTCGAAAATGTATTCAATACACGTATTGTTCGATAGTAATTGATTGATTTTCGATATTTAGACGGTGGAAGCACTGTTGTTATCACTGTGCATCTTCTGTTATGTGCCATGTATATAATAGTTTTATTAGATACAGATCAATTAAATGGAGAATTCAACGAAAATTCAATCCCTTTACTATTTTTAAGGAGATGAAAACTTGTTTGGATCATTAATGTTAGTTTGCGTCCCGACGAGCTATATCGAAAACGCGTGTACCACTGGTGCATGAAGAATAACAGTATCATATCATCAGAATTGATGCTAGTGCGTAATTTCGAATTGTCTGGCGTGTGTTGTACTGTGATAGATTCAAATTCAAGAAAGAAAGTAAATATTTTGCACAGAGCAAAATTACCGCTGTGCAGGGGACGTGCGCGAAAGGAAAAACCAGGAAGTTTGAATCTTTTTCTTTGAGACCACAAGGCCTACCGATACAAATCAACTGACATTGTAAGATATTATACCATAAGAAAAGAAATTTCTAACATTCTAATAATCGTATTCAATCTTCCGAAACAATTTCTAGTTTATCGTCAGGCTGTCCTCGCTCCATTAATTTTGATCAATAAACCTATCCCACAGGTCTCGCCCACATTCCATATATAACTAAATTAAAGAGTATTCAGGGTATCAATTCATGTCACTGCAGCGCCTCTGGCAGGGCGGTACTAGAGTTCGAGTTTCGATGGTAACAGGACTTTTCTCACTAGTTACATAACTAGGTCGAATAGAGCCGCAGTCTGGAGGAGAATTCTATCAGCCGGCTGCTCTGATAAGAATTTTTCATGGTTGCTCCGATAATCACCAGATGAACGGCGAAGCAGTACCCTAACAAATAGGTCAAGGATGGCGCGCGATCTTTCCTTCCTCTTCCTTGTCCTATCCTCACCCCTTACTCACACTTACATTTACGTACTCTTCACTATAACACATGCTGGGAGACTAGTCGGGGGATTGGGGCTTGACGTGACTGGGACGGTGCCCCGCTAGTGGGAGAAACCTGGTTAGAGAAAATTTCTCAAGCCGACGGGTAGGTCGGCGTCAGATCTTGCCTTTCCGTGGGGGGGAAGATCACCAGCAGGACTACCGCCACCTCCCGCGATAAAAAAACATACTCTGCACTTATGGGACTAATGACGTGAGCACTTAATGCGTCCGGAGTCACTAATCAATCAATCAAACATATACCACTAATGAATAGTAGTGTGATTTTTGGGTAGACGAACAAATTCCTGGGGAGATGAGAGCTCCGTACGGGTTCTGCAAGGGGGGACAGTTCATTCGACCCACTGTCCGGCGATGGCGTGTGAGGGGCGGAAGGGGTGCCGTAACTTGGCTCGTAATCCTCGCACTGGCCGGCAGGCGGCGCTGGCGGCGCGGCCTAATTGCAAAGGCGCCCAGTGATATGATCGTCCGAGAGCGAGGGCGAGGGCCAGGGCGAGGGCGATGGGCGATGGGCGAGCGCCGAGGACGGGCGAAGGCGACATGATAATAGCTTAGAAGGCGGTTACCCCAGTGGAATCTCGATAACTCCCGTTTCTTGATGCTTCGAATAATATCCAGAACCCCTCGCTTTGCCTGTACGCACACGTGTTACTTTACCGCTGTAACAACTTCCGCAGCAATTCGACGGAGCGGGATTTTCCACAGAAGCTAGGTTGAATTCGGCCACTGCCTGAAGGCAAATTCTAGAGACCAGCTGCACTGATCTGTGGTTTGTAGTTGGACGTGGTTTGTCAGATCAATACCGGGCGAATGCTGGAACAATACCTTACCAAACGGACCACGGTCCGCTCTCGTGTTTCTTCCCCATACTTGTCCCTCTTCCCCCTTACACACACACACACACACTTTCAACTGAAGAACAGTCGAAAGCATAGAGCTTGCTTCGGATGGAGCGGGACCCGCTGGAGGTGACAACTGGAGGAGATACCTTACACTTTACTTCCATAATAAGTTAGCTTACGGTATCACTTTCTATAATTCGTCTATGAGGTCTCGAACATACCATTTGGAATAATTTGGTTCAAAAACATTTTTATATATAAACATTGAACATAAGCTTTGCGCCATTCATTATACAGTACACACATTTTTAAAGGGAAACATTAGCAGACAAAATTTTCATTCATCGTGTACTTAGTGTCACGTGAGATGCATATAGAATGAAAGAAAAGTGTAGTCTTTATAGAAATGAGAATTATCGAATTAAAATGAATAGCTCAGTCAATGCAATGAGCTAATATTTGCCAGATAATAAATAGAAGAAACTGTAATAGATGCAAGAAGATTTTACAAGAAACGTTTTGCGAGGAAAACACGAGAAAATATGAAGGAGAAAAACTCGTATTAAAAGCAAAGAGTTAAATCCACGCATATGCTGAGCTGCATTAAGGACGTGGAACGGTGCGTGGCCGAGAGGAGTTCAGTGGCCGGGGGGAGGAGGAGGGGGGGGGGGAGACACGCTCCGCCGCACCGGTCCATTTGCAGCCGAAGCTCCCACGGCCTCGCAGCCGCGCGCGGAAGCTTTGCCCGATTAGCAGAGCGCAGCGCGGCGCCCCCCCCGCGCCCACCCACACCCCCTCCTCCTCACCCTCACGCTTCCTGCCCCTCGCACCCGCCTCTCCGCGCCTCGCCCCGCCACTCACCCCACCTCACCCTCACGCTTCCTGCCCCTCGCACCAGCCTCTCCGCGCCTCGCCCCGCCACTCACCCCACCTCACCCTCACGCTTCCTGCCCCTCGCACCAGCCTGGCCCCGTCTCCTTCGCCTCTCGCCACCCCGTCAGGCCTCGCCTCTCAACCGTCCCTCCTCTCCTCACCCCGCCACTCACCCCACCTCACCCTCACGCTTCCTGCTTCCCTCGCGCCAGCCTGGCCTCTGTCTCCTGCCTTTGCTGCCCCGCTGTCAGGCCTCGCCTCTCAGCCGTCCCTCCGCTCCTCACCCCGCCACTCACCCCACCTCACCCTCACGCTTCCTACCCCTCGCACCAGCCTGGTCCCGTCTCCTTCGCCTCTCGCCGCCCCGTCAGGCCTCGCCTCTCCCCGTCTCTCCCTTCTCCAAACAGTCTCGCCCCGCCACTCATCACGTCTCTCCCTCGATCTGTCTTTCCTCCTGTCGCTTGCCCTGTTTCTCTCCGCCTCGCGCCGCCTTTCCCCACCTTGCCTTACCTCTCACCCCTATATCGCCCCGTCCTTTCCCGCCTCGCCTTGTTTTTTCCCGTTTTACCTCGCCACTCCCCGTTTCGCATCACTTCCCATCTTCCCGCCTCCCCCCGCCCCGCCCTGCCACTCATCACGTCGTACCGTCCCTCCCCGCCGCGTTTCGCTTTGCTTCTCTCCACCGCTCTCGTTTCACTTGTTTGTCTCTGCCTCAACCTGTCTTTCCTCCTCTCGCTTGCCCCGTTTCTCCCCGCCTCGCGCCGCGTTTCCCCACCTTGCTCTGTCTCTTACCATATCGTTCTGACCTTTCCCGCCTCGCCTCGTTTCTTCCCGTTTCACCTCGTCACTCCCCGTTTCGTCTCGCTTCTCCCCGCCCCTCTCATTTCTCTTTGTTTTTTTTTTGACCTGACTTATCTGACTTTCTACCCCTCGCCTTGCCCAATCTCTTCCCATCTTGTGTCATCTCTCCCAATCTTTCACCATATCGCTCCATCACGCCCAGTCTCTCGCCTCCCCGCTTCATTCTGTCTCTCATCACCCTCCTCAGACACTTCCTGCATCGCCCTATTTCTTCCCGTCTGGACTCGTTGCTCCCCGCATCTTCCTGCCTCGCTCTAACTCTTCGCGCTTCACCTCGATTCTCCTTGCTTCACTGAGTCAGTCCTCGTCTCTCCGTCTGCGCTTGCGTCTCCCTTTCTCTCCCCATCTCGTCCTGCCTCTCCCGCTCGCGGCGACTCTGTCTCGCTTCGTCTTTCCCCGTCTCACTCCCCGTACTCCCCACCTCGCCCCGTCTCTCACCACCACGCCCCATCTCTCTCCTCCCCCACCTCACATCCCGCCCCATCCCACTTCTCTCTGTCGCTCCTCGATTTGCATCTCCCCGCCTCACTCCGCCTCGTTTCCGTCTCTCGCCGCCTCACGCCGTCCCTCCGCCTCTTCGTGCGTCATCGCGCCTCGCAGCCGTCTCATTCCGTCCTCTCTTTCGCCTCCACCAGCCCCTTCCCCCATGGGCCCGTTGCTCCGCCGAGGGGATTGCGAACGCGGAAAAGCCCCAGGGCAGGCTGCGTGCAACACACAAAAAAGGGGCATCCAGCGCCCAGAGGCTTTTCTCGAAACCCACGTTTTTTGTCCTCCGTGTTGCCCCTTCATTTAATCCAGAGCTCGCGAATTATCCGCCACTTAGTCATTCGTTCAATTTTTAATGTTCGCAGTTCCAGAAGTTAGCAACGAAAAGCAATTCGAACTTTAGGCGTCAGAGGAAGAGCGTCGGTGTTTCAAAACTGCTCTGTGGAGAACTTGACGCAGTAGTATATTAAGAGCTGCAGTTTTGCATGTTCTTGACAAGTTGCGAATAGCTTTCATGTTTGTGCGACGGTGAAATTGCTTGGCAGATTTTGAACGAAAGCGTGTGAAGTTGCACTTTCAGTTTAATTAGAACCATGAAAAATGTTCCATGCGTTTCCACGCTGTGTTGGAATGTCTGTTACGGAGACAGCGTTACTAGTAGGAAATAATCATGTTTAAAATCTATTGTTTAAAAGTGTAAGTATGGATGTTTCTAATTGCCGCAAAAACTTTATAACCACTGAAGAGATTTCTCTCAAATTTCTCACGAATACTTTTGAGTGGCTGAAATTCAAAAGCGTGAATTTGATATTCAAACTTCTACCCCAAATTGAAATTTTTTAAACTAGAATTAGTCAAATGTAATTCCCTATGAATCTGGATGGGATTGATGCCTGGTGCCTGAGCGCCCAGAATCATGAAGGCGTATGGGGCAGAAGGAGCAGAATGAGCGGAAGAAGGTAAGGGGGCGGGAGAAGCGGGTGTAGCTGAAGCAATGAGCCTAACAGAATGAGCGGAAGAGAGAGGAAGGGGAAGATGTCCGGCAAGAACACATAGTGGATGTGGTTGGATAAGCAGGGCGGTGAGCAAGAATGCTCAATTCTGTGTTTATCGAATATCCGGTCAACGCTTGCTTATCATGTTGTAATAATAATAATAATAATAATAATAATAATAATAATAATAATAATAATAATATTATAATATTATTATTAATAATAATAACGAAAAAAAGGAAAAAATGAATTGATTTAAACTGCAATTGCGTGTAACCCGGTGGCAGTTAATTACATAAATAAGATAATAAATATCATACAAATATAATAATGCTAAAATGATAATAACAATAACAGTAATAATTATATAAGAATTGCTGATTCTAAAAACAAATTACATGAAAAAGAAAAGAAACGTTTATCATCTAAAACCGTACTGAGTGTTTATACAATAAAGACCGCACTGCAGTATCCTTCACTTCACTTCACTTCACTTCACTATAACACTAAAATATTTCTTTCATTACTTTTATGCTCTAATAACAATAATAATAATAATAATAATAATAATAATAATAATAATAGTAATGGTAATCATAATAAAAATTGAATTCAGAACTGTGCTACTTACAAATTTAAAAGTGTAGCAATCAGTCTTCCCATAAAATAAGTAGATTGAAATATCACATCAGTTCCACCAATATCCTGCCCCTGAGGCAAAACATCAATTTAAAGAAACAATCCTCCGGTCACCGCAGGCGCCTTGTGCATTTTCTTCCGTTGCCACGCAGCAAGGGCTAAAACAGAAAAAGAAGTTGACGTGTGATCTAAAGGCATGTCTATGAATTCATGAAGGTAGAGGATGTTGGTTCTTTTGCGTTTTTTAACCTTAATTGTTTCCCTGTTTTTATTTATCAGTGCTTATGGATGACTTGTTTTCATAGTGAAACGATATTTTAATTAGTGAATATCCATAATGAGACATTATTAAACACTCATCGTGAAGGGTATTGAAGGCTTCTCAAGAATATTCAAAGTGACGCCGTTTGAATGAACCACCAGCTAATACATGGCAACATTCTCGATTACGAAAGTTCTACACAATTTTACTTACTTTACTTACACTTGGTTTTTTCCATGCAATTTGCCACACGTTGCGTTTAATGATACTTTCATAGAGTTACACGTAGGGACTAGTGTTGGTGTAGACCGTAGTTTTCTTTGTTCTTCTGGTTCTTCAGGAGAAATTCTGCAGGTGTTGCGGCTGTGTCTAGTGTGCTGCAAGGCCAATAAGGCTGCGGTGGTGCGTGGAGTGTGCTGTGATTGTCGCAGAGGCACAACTTGTGGCGCGCATTGTGCGATGTAGCTTGGAGTGTGCTATACTTGCTGTAGAGAGAAACGTTGGGCGCGGCGTATGCAGCCGTGTTGTCCGTGCTGCGGGAGCACACATGGTGGTGGCCGCAGAATGTGCCGCAGCAGTAGTGCAACCGTGCGCCGCGCATTTATGCTGTAGCTGAAGTTGTGCATGCGGCATCTGCTACGGAGACATCTGAAGTGTTTACACGTATCATATTCTGTTGCCATATTGTCTGGGCTGCGGGTGCACGCAGTATGTGCTGCAATCGCGCCATCTGTACTTGGGGCGTAGCTCACGTGGTGCGCTGACGCGGCGTGTGCCGCAGCCACGCCGTCCGTGCAACGGGGGCTCCTGAGTTGGTGGGCGTAGCGTGTGGTGTATCCCCAGGTGGTGCGCTGCAGCCACGCCCTCTGTGCTCCGGGGGCTCCTTAGTTGGCTTGCGCAGCGTGTGCTGCATCCCCAGGTGGTGTACTGCAGCCACGCCCTGTGTGCTCCGGGGGCTCCTGAGTTGGCTTGCGCAGCGTGCGCTGTACCCACAGGTGGTCCGCTGTAGCGGAGGCGCCTGGGGCGGTGCGCGTGGTGGTGGTGAGTGGGCGTGGTGTGCGCAGGTGCGCCGCAGGTGGTGCGCGAGGGCGCGCCGGCCGCCGTGTGGGTGGCGCGCGGGCAGGACGCCACGCTGCGCCTGGTGGTGTGCGCGGATCCGCGGCCGCGCTCCGCCGCCTGGGAGTGGGGGTCGCTGCGCCTGGAGGCCGGCTCCTCGCTCGGCAAGTACCGCGCCGACGAGCTGCAGCAGGTGAGCCCGCCCAAGCATGTCGCTGGAGAGGTCATGTGGATAGGAAAGATTTCCGAACCTTCACACCACTCAGACTAATGAATAAACCTACGCGAACTTATCACCCTTTTCTTAAAATTGCAAACAATTCATTGATTTGATTTGATTTTTGATTTCATTTGATTTGATACTTAATTTATAACTGTCCAATGAAACCAAAATTTCGTTTGAAACAAACTTAAGTTTCTGTAATTTTTCTGTATTCTTTCATTCATAGTTATGAGAACAAAGTTGTGTGTCGTATTTTACTGAAGACAAGTTGCAAGATGATACGGGTTTAGACACAGGAAAGATTTCGGAACCTTCACACCACTCAGACTAATGAATCAATCTACATGAACTAATTACCCTTTTCACAAAATTGCAAACAATTAATTGATTTGATTGGATTTTCTATTTTATTTCGTTTGATTTGATGCATAATTTATAACTGTCCAAAGAAACCAAACTTTCGTTTGAAACAAACTAATCATAATTTTTCTCTGTTTTTGGATTCATAATTAAGACAACAAAGTTGTGTGATATATTTTACTGAAGACAAGTTGCAAAATGACAGAGGTCCAGACCACACGCAAGACATTGTTTCACGCATTAATTGTAATTCTGTTAATCTCCTTGTTCTTTCTCTTCAGTATACTATGCAGAATACGTAAGTAAGTTTACACGAGTGAGAGAAATTGCCGATGGTGATTGATGATGTAATGTGCTGAGCGAATGTGGACAGTGTGACTGAAGTGCTCTGCATAAGTGAGGACGTTTATGGAAGAGCAGAAGAGAACAGAAGATGTCTGTGTGTGTGTGAGGGAGAGAGAGAGAGAGAGAGAGAGAGAGAGAGAGAGAGAGAGAGAGAGAGAGAGAGAGAGAGAGTATACGGTTGTGTGGAGGAAATCGTCGCGTTGGTGATGTGCTGTGAGAGGCGTTTGTGTGTGTGAGCAGGTGTGCAAGTGGTGTGTGTGTATGGGCGTGTGTAAAGCAAATTGATGTGTTGGTGGTACAGTGTGAAGGGCGTGGGGGAGGAAGATTGCAGATGTGTAATTGTTGTGTGTATGTGCATGTGCGGGTAAAGTAAATCGCTACGTGGGTAATGTGGTAAGTATGTGGGTGGGCGGGTGTGCAAGTGGTGTCTGTGGGGGGCGGATGTGCAAGTGGTGTACTTGCGTGTGCGGATGAAGGAAATCGCTGTGTGAACGATGTAGTGTGTAGGTGTTTGGGCGGGAATGCAAATGGCGTGGGTGTACATATGTGTGTGGGCGGGTGTGCAAGTGGTGTGTGTGTGAGTGGGCGGATTAAGCAAATGTCCGCGTAGGCGACGGGGTGTGCAAGTGTGTGGGCGGGCGTGCGCAGGACTCGCGCGATGACTGCTTCGTGGCGGCGCTCCACGTGACGGGGGCGGGGCCGGGCGACGCGCGCCGCTACTCGCTGCTGGTGGAGAACGAGCGCGGCGCCGACCGCTTCGGCCTGCAGCTATCCGTGCGCGGTGAGTGCTCCCGACACCCCACCCCCCCACCTTATGACGACAAGGTCCTATCGGACGGCGAAGACACTTTACAGCATGGCAGTTTGAAAGTCTGGATGACTTTCATAATAAACGCAATTTGTTCTATCATTTTGTTCAGTGAATGTGTTCTGTACGCCTGTTTTGAAAACTGTTTCATACATTATGTACAACTGACAAGAGAGAGTTCGCACATGACGAAACATCATTATTGTCAAGATCGTCGGATATGACCTTGCTGCCATTCTGAGTTCGCAATCTGTCATGTAAAAGATGAAATATTGACATTGTTTAAACTATACATCGTATCAATATGTCATTACCCTTTTGAAAAAATTTTAAACAGTTATTTTAGAAATCAAAAGTAATTTATTTGCAATGGAATGTAGATAGAAATATATTATTTTGAATTACATTTTGAAATACAAAACAGTATTGTGACGAAATAAAACTTTTTATTTTACTTTTTATTACAAAATATATTAATTTTCACAAGTAATCTCATTTTTGTTAGATATGAAATACGTGATGTGGTTTCTTACCCTCAATACCCATTGTTATTACATTTCTCCTTCACACAATAGTACTTTTACAAATATACGTAGTAATCATTTGATTATTATTATTGTTGTATTATGTTTTTATAACTCATAGTTAAGGCAGTAAAGTTATTTTAGTGTTAATTATTATCCTGATAAAAGTGTGCTCCGCCTGAAATACGAAGCAACTTCGTATTGTTGTGGACGAACACAAAATTATGTAGGTAGGTGTTTCTCTGTCGTCCGTCTGTCTGAAGTCAAAACTAGCGCCTAAACCGTTCAAACGTATCGCACGCTTAAAAATTGGCTCAGGTCTAATATGTTCGTTAAATTCTGTGAATTTTCAAATATTGCAAAAGTTCAATTTTTACAGAATGTTTTCCTTTATAAAATCTGTTCTTCAAAGACAAATCTTGATATAATCATATATATCATATATATAGTTTCAACAATGTTAGTGGAGTTCGCATAATTTTGCATGAAATATAGACAATTATTTATCAGGCTATTTGTCAACAAGTAGGTTTCGCATAATTTCTGCTTGAATTTCTTCCAGTTTATAAAAATGTTAGAATTTTTCGCATAATGCAGTTTATAAAAAAATATTTTCTAGAAAACGGCTCCAAATTTTCCTTTTATTTTTTTCTCGGCAAAAACTAGAGAAAACAACCCCTAGAGACTTCTACAGCCCTTAAAAATGTCAGAGGCCACATTTTCCGCAAAAACATATTTTTGAAAAAAGTGAACAAAAATTAACATTGCAAAACTTAACATTGTATTGATTATGTATATTTTTCCTGAAATATGTTCTTTAAAACCAGATAGTGGAACAATTTAAATGAAAATCTTATTTTTGAAAATTGCAGTAACATGCAGTATGCGGTAAAAATCGGATAGGTAGAGTACTTCTGAATCTGGAAGTGGAGTGTAATGTGACAGGTGTTTAACTCTAAAATCCTGAATTTAAATCCCAGCTCGCAGCAGGACAATGTGCTGCTGGTTGGAAACACTCCTGGCAGGATCGTATCGTATTATAATAAATCGTAGCTATTACAAGTAATGCCAGAAAATGTACGTTGTTGTAGCACCACTCAATTTTATTAAGATGAGTGAAATTTCTCCGCGGTCTCGATGACCGCACTATGAAGTATGTGTAACTTTGGACACAATAAATCTTGAACAAAGCACGTCTAAACATATTTGTTCATCAAAACCGGGCATCGACTAAGTTGTTCTGCAATTGTATGATGAAATTGAAAACAATTTCAGTGATAAAGATGTCATCCCATTCATTACCGGGTTAGAATTTCCAAAACTCGTGTGTTGCAGTTTTAGTGTATTAAATGTATGTAGTTTGTATATATTTTAATATAGTTGGAACCTTTCATTCAAACATAACGATACATTTATAATTTCATAGTTTCTTAAAATGGACGTATTTTAATTGTTACTTTTTACTCTCTTACTTCACTACGTACTTACGTGTAAGCTATGTGATTTGCTATGGGGCTGATGGTGTAGGGCTGTCTTGAGTTGCGAGTTAACTCTCAGGATCTGGGTTCGAAACACAGTGTCGAGAAAACATTTTTGCTGGTTGAAGACACTTTTAGAGACTAATGTAGTATAATAATATTGTCCAGCCGTTATAAATAATGCGAGGAAGTATGTGTTGTATTACCACTAGCTTATTATAGCAACGTACTAGATTTTTTCGAGAAAATGTTTGTATGTCATTTCTGATAAGAACAATGTAACTTTTTTATAATATTTTTAATACTTTTTTTATAAAATACTTAGGGTGTTGTTTAAAAGTTGAGTACGAAATCACGATCATATTTCTTTGGTTTATAAAAAAAATATTTCAAGAGGGTGGACTCAGTGGACGCAAAATGGTGTGTGCAATAGCCTCACCGTAGTTAGGGGTTAAAAAGGATGATGATGATGATGATGATGCAGAAGTAGATGAATGTTCACATCGCGAGCAGAGAATTTAGATCCTCTTTGAAGAATCCGCTAGTCCTTTGAGAGGAGTGCCCTTCGGCGCGGAACAATTCTCCCCTTCCAACGGCCTTTCAAAGTTGCATATTCAACCACACCTTATCAAGCCATTTTTTCTGCAAAGAAGCTTTATCTTTGTGAAGAAGATCAATTTGAGAATGTATAAATGGAACTTTAACGGTGCAATTTCGACAGCATATAGACGCCATCATGAAGTACCCTCATGAATAATCGTTCTGTGACATCAAAGGCACAAAAAGCAGAAAGATCGACTAAACGTCGTTGGATGGCTGTTGCAAAGTTAGAAAGCATAATGGCACAATTTTGTGAATTGCAATGTTCAGAGAATCGTGCTTTGAGTCTGAGGAAGAGATTGAAGACAGATTTTCACGAAATACTGATTGTACCTTTTGACAAGTCGCGTTGCACGTTATGAGAAAGCAGGGAGCGAATGAAATGCTCTTTCGTGAAGCAGATAATGACAGGCTATAGAAAGAGAATGTGGTTATGAAGTAGGACTTTAACTCAGCAAAAATCACCGACAGTAATTTGTGAGTAGCACGATTTCCATAAGAGTTGGGATTAACTTAATTTTATATTCTCTTAATTAATTAAATAGTATATAAAATTTAAGGTATTTTCAATACACTCATTTTAAAAACATACTAAATGATTTTTCAATTATTTCAGGAATGTTTCTTTCTTCAGGAACTTCTCTCGCTTTACGCTGTATTGAGGTTGGCTCATAAAACGTTTTTCCAAGAATAAAAGAAATTTTCATTCTTTGACACTTGGCCCATTATTTTCTTCCATAAGTAATTTATTGTGGGACTGCTGATGAGGTGTTGACATTATTAAAGGATGAAAGATTAAAGTCGCCTTTGTCAACTTATATTTATTCAGAAATCTAGACCTGAATGGACATCTAGACCTAAGTGGACAAAGACAACTTCAATTATTTCACCCCTAATGTTTAATTTAGTGTGATTAGCTGGTTTAGTATATGAATTGAGGCTTGGAAGGGCTGGCTTAAGGCCGAACCGTTCGCGCGTAGATTTTTGTCCGCCTTCCCCCCAGCTGCGCTGCATCATCGGGTTGAACCCCATCCCCGATCCTCCTCGCCCCCCCCCCCCTGGTCGCGTCCTTTTACGCGGCCCCGTAAAGCGGGGCGGCCGCGGGGCGGATGAAAGTTTAACGGCGCCCTGCATAAACAATTGGGGCGCGCGTCTTGCCGGCCCCGGCGACAAGGGCGGGCGTGACGTCACGGGCCGAGGCGAGAGCGGCCGTAAAGCGAATTTTGCGTCGGGCGGCGCCTGTTTATTGTGGGCGGAGAGATTCGCCCGCGCACGTCAACGCCCTCTGCGAATGGGCCCCTGGGAATTTGTGGGGGGCGCTGGCTGGCTGGCGATGCCAGACGGTAGGGGGTTATGCCGGCGGGCAGTGTTTTATTGTTAGTCCCGTGGGAACTAGAAATAGGAGACAGCACTTTCATTTTTATTTTCCACCTCGTTCTCCGCCTTTTCCGATGGAATAAAATTCCGTTCTCGTGTGGGTGTTGATTGAGAGCGTTTGTCGGTATGGCTGGTGCATTTCGTATCACGTGTAATGTTGACTTGGAAATTAACTGAAAAAATGCGTGGAATAATGTTCTAAAGTATCCTTTAATTCATTACAATTCTGCAACCTCAGGTAATCTATGTATGCGAACGAGTGAACTGCGTTGTTTCACAACAAAAAATATTTTTTAAGATATCTTCTTTTGGTTTGTGAGCATAAGAAGTTCAGTATGTACTATATAAATAGTATGGATTAGAATAATTTAAAATAAAATTCGAAATAAGATTTTACTCATTACTTCTCAATATCAGTGATAACAATCCTCAGTTAAAATTAATTTAAAACTCCAGTTTCGCATTACACGCGTATAATGTGGCTTTGTCTTTTCTAATGATGACAGGAATTTTGAAAATCCCACCCAAAGAGTAGTAGCTACTTAAAATGAGCATCACTACTATATTAAAGAGCTATGCTTGAGGATAGTGATTACTACGAAATAAGAATATTTGTTTAATGTTTTGTCGATTAGGAAAGATATTATTTATTTTATAAAATATTATGTGAGTATTATTGTCAAATTCTTCGAAATATAAATGCAGGATGCAACAAATTTCCGAATGTTTAAAATTTCTTGTGCCGTTATTTGTGTTTCTCTGCCGCTGTTGGTAAGTCCATATTCTATAATCCAACGTTTATAATAATAAAGTAAAAAGCTTACATAATAACTACTAATTGAAAATACAATAGTAACAAAAGTGAAGAATATTGAGGAAATTTGATTCACTTCAACAAAATTAAATAAAATGATTTTTTTATTTATTTCAATAACTTATACAAATTTAGTTGCATAAAAGAATCACAGAACGTAATGTAAGTATTGAGTGATTTTATATGCGTCGTTGATAAGTCAAATAACTTCAACAGTAATTTATCCGGGAATTTTCAGTGAAAGTTACCAAACACGATTTCCAGAGAGCGGCCGAACCCACTGTCACAGCTATTCAATGCAAACGAAGGGATATTGTGTGTGCACTGACTAAGAATGGACCCGCACTCTGTGGTCTCTGGCAGCCACCCACCAACACCCACTGCACAGGCGCCCCCGTCATTGCGCGGAAAGGAAGTAGGGCCAGGCCCGCCCCGCCCCACCCCCTCCCAGCCCCGCCCCTCCCCGCCCCGCCCCACCCCTCCCCGCCCCGCCCCGCCCCGCCCCGCCCCGCCCCGCCCCGCCCCGCCCCGCCCCGCCCCGCCCCGCCCCGCCCCGCCCCGCCCCGCCCCGCCCCGCCCCGCCCCGCCCCGCCGCTGCAATGGTCGTCGGCAGCTCCGAATCGAGTGCAAACGGGACATATTTCAGGCCGCTTCACTAACGCACGGAGCAAACATTTGTAGAACCACATCGCGCGGCTTCTGCACAGGGCGATTCACCCTCCGCTCCCCGGCCCTGCCCTGTGCTCCCTGCACTCTTCTCTCTGGCCTTGCGCACGCCCTCGCACACGCCCTCACCCTCGTCCTCGCCCTCGCCCTCGCTCTCGCCCTCGCCCTCGCCCCTCGCTCTGCCTCGCCTCGCCTCGCCCTCGCCTCGCCCTCGCCCTCGCCCTCGCCCTCGCCCTCGCCCCCTCGCCCTCGCCCTCGCCCTCGCCCTCGCCCTCGCCCTCGCGCCTCGCCCTCGCCCTCGCCCTCGCCGCCCTCGCTCGCCCCCTCGCCCTCGCCCTCGCCCTCGCCCTCGCCCTCGCCCTCGCCCTCGCCCTCGCCCTCGCCCTCGCCCTCGCCATCGCCATCGCCATCGCCATCGCCATCGCCATCGCCATCGCCATCGCCCTCGCCCTCGCCCTCGCCCTCGCCATCGCCATCGCCATCGCCATCGCCATCGCCATCGCCATCGCCATCGCCATCACCATCGCCATCGCCATCGCCATCGCCATCGCTCTCGCCGACGCCCTTCCCCTGCTCCCACCGTCGCTCTCGCTCTCCACCCCCGCTCCCGCTCCTGCCCCTCTCGTACCCCTGCCCTTCATTCTTGCGTTTGCAGAAGCATTCGCCCTCGCCATTGCTCTCGCAGTCGCCCTCGTCCTCATTCTTGCACTCGCTCAAGCATTCCTCTCGTCTCGCTCTTGCTGTCACCATTGTCCTCCTTTTTGCATGCGCACAAGCACTCGCTCTCGTCCTTGCTCTCGCCATCGCCTTACCTCTCATTCTTGTGTTTGCATAAGCATTCGCTCTCGTCCTTGCTCTCACCGTCCCTTCACCCTCATTCTCGCGTTCACATCATAGTTCACCCTTGACCTTTCTCTAGCCCTTGCATTCCCCTCTCGCCCTCCACCTCTGACCGCTCCTTCCGCCTTTCCCACTACCCTTCCCATGGTCACCCTCTCGATCTCTTCCCTCGCTCTCTTCTCTTCTCTCGCGCTCACCTCTCTTCTTTCCTCTTCTTGCCACCCCTTCGCCACCATCGTCTCCTTCATCCCCGTCTCCACCATCGTCTTCCGCACTCACCTATCACCCTCCGTCAAGCCCTCTGTCCTCACTCTACATCCTCTCTTTCACCTTCGACCTTACAATTACCGTGCCCTCACTTCCGCTACCGCTCAAAAACATTAAATTCACAAAGAATAATCAGGTATTGATTAAGCCATTAGTAGCCACGAATATCCACATTCCTCTGTTCACGGCACGTCTCATTGTCTGCCTTCATTGGGGATCATCAGAAAATCGACGGTATTTTAATTTATTTACCTGCTGTGTAGTGCCTTATCACAAAAAAAATGTGTACTGGTAAAATAAGATGCTTGCTTCACTTAACTAAAAAGAGTTCTATTTTTGAGACGAGACTTTTCTTGTGCATTGACGATATGTCACAATTTCTAGCATGTTCTTCAGTAAAATTAATAAAATATTCATTCACTTCTAGGCATAATTTTTCTTGCCAATATTAAGGAAAGTTAGTACAAAGAGGCGTAGATATTTCACACGGTCAAATTAGCGAACTTTATTGACCAAAGGCGGTCGCAAAGCGGGACTAAGTTGAAGGTAGGTAAAGAACCAGCAAAATTTGCATAACCGACTCAACATGGAATTTTTGCCGCTTGCCCAGAACGGCCCAGACGAACGGCGTTGCCGCCGCGAATTAATATTCATTAGTTCCCTTCCCGCCCGCCTTAACGAGCGCGATGGAGGCGAAAGCGTCGCCATCTGTCGGCAACGCGGCAAAGCAGGGGTGGCAGCGCCCCTCAACCGATCTGCGGGTTATTTGGGAATGAGTCGGAGGGTCCTTGATATCGGAAAATGGTCAACCGTCTCTCTGTGCTGCAATCGGTTTCGTCTTGGCAGTAGCTGAAACTATGGAAATTGAGGGATTTCTTGTGAAGCAGTGACTGGCATAAAACTACACCGGCAACCAACGTGTAACGCTGGTAAACCTCGAGCTGGCCAGGCACCCTCTACACAGGTTATAGGCAGATGCGTTCTAGCGCATGTGGATACCTGCTCGGCAGTGTACTCCCTCATCTGCAGGGGACGAGGATAAGTGCCATTACTCAGGTGCCCAACCTGGAGGTAAGAAGGTAATGAACCAGATGCATCAGAGGTTAGACCACAGAGAGTTACACTGCCCGTGTTGTGTCTGCCTCACAGTTTTCATTTTGACTGTCTTACTCCTAAACTGTACACGCTGTTTCATAATACAGATAATGACATATGCATATAGGACCACCGAACTCTACATGCGACCTTGTAAATTTGAGTAAATCTGTTTTTACTGAAATTACTTTTATTTAAGAGACCTTCAGGTGAATATCTTTCTACGTTTTCTGCCGTTTCTGTTTAAATCTGTTACAAATTGTTCACTTGTTATTTCGTCCATACAAATAAAAAGTGACCCACTTCGAAAATCGTTCTTTTTTTATTTATGTGTATAGATATTTTTAGAACATTGTATATTTTTACCCAGAAACGATAGTATAGTTCACATGACAGTCGGTGGATAGAGTTAAATATATTTTATCTCGCTTATGACACAAATGATGCCACTCAGATAAAACCGCTAAATGGCAATATTTTTTTTAATATGTCATTTTTATTGTACATCGAAGGTTTGTTACTTCATGTAAAGTTGTACATCTACTCTTCAAATTATTATATTAATTGGTTTACAACGCACAAACCATCATCGACGTATCATTGTAGGGTATCCTATGGAATACATTGAAAGATAATTGAAGAAATAAAAATCATAATTTCTAAGAAGCGACCACCTGGGAGATGTTATTGGTGCACAAAAGTGCGCAACGAATGTTTGGCAAAGGCCTTTGCAGGGCCCCACCGCAGCCAAAGCGGCTTTGCGGGTCGCGGCGCCCCAGCCTGGGCCCTGCTGTGGCCACCCCTGCGTCGAGGTTCAAGCGGGCGGCGCTCTTCATTTTCGCTCCGCCTTCTTTTGTTTTTTGTGAAAATACGCCGCGTCGCGACGCCACAAAGTCTCCTCCGATGCGCATTCGGCGACCGCCAGCACGGGTCGTGGCGGAGGAGGGGCCGGGGAGGAAGAGGAGGCTTGGAGGGGAGGGGGCACGGCAGGTGAAGGCGGCTGGAGTGAAGCGAGTCGCAATGGAATCGTGAGGGGCGAGCGGGAGACAGGAGTGGCGGGATGAGACGGAGTGGAGCGGGGGCGGAGAGGGAGAGAGAGAGAGAGAGAGAGAGAGAGAAAGAGAGAAAAAGAGAAAGAGAGAGAGAGAGAGAGGCTGAGTGGAGCGGCGCGGAGGAATCGTGAGGGGCGAGAGACGGGGGTGGCGGGGAGAGACGGAGAGGAGCGGGGGCGGAGAGGGGATCCGGGAGGGATAGAGAGAGAGAGAGAGAGAGAGAGAGAGAGAGAGAGAGAGGCTGAGCGGAGCGGCACGGAGGAATCGAGAGGGGCGAGAGACGGGGGTGGCGGGGAGAGAGGAGAGGAGCGGGGGTGGAGAGGGGAGCCGCGAGGGAGAGAGAGAGAGAGAGAGGGGGGGCTGAGCGGAGCAGGGCGGAGGCGAGGTGGACGACGGTGGCAGAAGCCAGTCGTCCGAGACTCTCATTTCAAATGGCCCGTTGTTTGTGGCCGGGATATTGCTGACTTGTTTCCACGTGCGACTCGTCGGAGCACTCAACTCTCAGCAAACTTAATTATGGCACTCCGAATCGAGTTTATCACTCCAATTGTGCATATTCCGTCTCAGATCAAGTTGTTTTTAAAATTAGTTTTATGAACGTTTTGTTGCTTAGCTAGATTTTTCTATTCTAAAGGTTACTTTGAACATTTTATAGCTTTATCCAATTTTTCAAGAACCGAAAAATCGAAATACTAAATTATATTAATTTTAACCAAATTCTAATTAAATTCGTCTTAGAAAATAATTGATTAGCGACATGTATCCAGTAAAGAAATTCCAACCATTGTAAATGGGTATAGTAACTATTGCTCGAATAAATTCCGAATCTAACTGAAAATACTTTTTCAGTTCTCGTGCATGAAAAGTAGTTCTCACCATTACTGTTTATTGTTTGCAAAGTATTACCGTGAGACAAAGAAGACTTGATCCTGTAAGACAACTGGGTACTGCGAAGTTAAAAAAACATGGGGGTGATATGAACTAACGTGGCTGCCGCCTAGCATATTCAGAATGATGCCAAAATCACTAAGTTACTCGTATGATTTCGTAAATACCTAAAATATATGAACTCAACTCGTACCAATGTGTCTTTGCCGTACTTATTTCAAAATTACGGACTCTCCTTCTATCGTCGCCACGTCCGCCAATATTTTATTCGAATGCTCAAGACTCATTTTCTGTACTAGTAGTTATGAAACAAATTTCATAATTTTTTAGAGAAAGATAAGGCACCAATGTAATAGTTATCTATGTGTAACAGAATATCTTTTCGTGTTTTTATAATACATAGGAAATAAAAATTATTTGCAAGGAAAACAAAGCCAGAACTGTATTTATCAACATTCTCAGCAATCATTTCCAATTTCTATCGCAAATCTACGTCACTTTCGTATCAATAAAATCCCCCTAGAAGTGACACATCCCATGTTGCAGATCCCAACAGATAGTGAGTAGGATTTGCCGCATCAGAGTCTGAAACCTCCGTTACAGCGGAACAAACAAGAACGAGTATCATCCCAGTTTCACATGCCGCGATGGCCCTCCATCCTTTAGCCCAACATTCAACACCTGTCCAAGCAGATCACGTCTCACAAATGCCCCATTACCCGCCGGCAAACAGAACTGAACGCATCCAAACGAGGGGGCGATCGATTCTCGCGGTCGACCGCGGAGGGGGGGCGGGAGACGGGGGTTGGTGAGGGCGAAGGCGTGGGCGGTGGCAGCGGCCGATGGTGTCTGAATTACGAGTCCATTTACACAATAAATCAATTAATCAAACAGAGCGCGAGAGCGCGGCGCGCCGCTGGCTGTGGGCTCTGCGGCCGGCGCGGGCGGTGGTGGGTGCGTGGAGGGGTGGGGGAGGTGGAGGGGAGGGGAGGGGGCGCGTGTCGCGTAGAGCCTCCTGCGCCTCTCGCTTTGTCCGCTTCCGCTTTCCCGCCATTTGTTCTGCGTATTTCGGAATGTTTGTGCGCCGGGCGAACAATGGGCCCTGGCTCAGTCAAATGTTGCCGCGCGCGCTCCTCGGGGGCCACAGAATGGCGGCCAAATGTTGCGTAGCGTCGCTCGCCAAAGGGACCCGCCGGGGGAGGCGGACACATACGACCTGGCGCCCCACAGGGGTCAGAAATGCGACCAAACTGGCACAACGTGGCTATTTAAAAAAATATTCTCTACTAAAATGTACTAATAAACTCTATAAAGCAATTCCAATGATATTGTTAAGTCCTTACGTCCTTGGAGAATAGATCAATTAGCAAAACTCATTAGCTTGCAGTTGTCTAAATTTATTTTTCCTTCAATATTACTGCTGATTACACCATAAAATTTATTATTATGATATAAAAGTTATTACACTAAAGAAAATTTTCAACGACACATATTTTGAAAGAAAAGTGGATTTGAAATAATTATAACCAATATTTGCCCTCGGGTGAGGCTTATGGACAGTGTCGTAGCTTTCTGTGAGGCGGTCCCGGGTTCGATTCCCCATCGTGGCAAAACTGAAGCTGTAGCTTTCTAATACAAAATCGTTTCAGTTTCTATAGGTGAGTGACGTAAGAAAAAGCTTAGGGGGCCAAGTACGGTGCGCACGGTGATGGGAGTGCGTCATGCCACATGTCACCCTTATCCCCAGGCGTGGATAATAAATAAAAAGAGACCCCATACCTGAGAACACGGTTGGCTGGCAAAAGTCCGACCCTAAAATGCCAAATACACACTACATACTTGATAACTAATATTCTCTAATATACGAGAAACGTATATTAGAGATAATACATAGATCATAGTATAAGATTATTGTAATTTATATTATTATATATATAAGATTATTATAGATATAATATATAGATTATAAGTAAAAAAATGTAGTATCTATAATTTATCATTTGAACCTTACTTTGCTTCTCCATGTCACCTTGTTATAACAGTCCTGTAGTCGCTTGTCACTGACGATTTCGCCGTTTCTAGAAAATTCATTAGCATTTAACAACATGTCCTCTTTCCATAGTATGTTTCTAATAGCTACGTTTATTGTGGTAACCTAGTACAAGAGACTGTTACACAAAATAGAAAATAGTAAACCGGAAGCCAGCAATTTGACTCCAGCAGTAATGTGCAATGCCTTTATGCAACAACATTAAAAAATTCTTTTAGAGGGTCAAGGAGATCCTGAAAGCACCCGAAGGACAAGTATTTTTGGAAGATATTATCTTGATTCACTCCCAAAACAACTTAACTATGAAAATGCCATTCCTACATTTTGTAACATTCACAGTAAATTTACAACCTAACTAAAAAATATACATTGTAGGTTGAAAAATATTATTCCAGTCATTGAATATAAATCATTAATCTTAATCAAATTTGTAGTTTAATTCACGTTTAACTTCTATTTGAATCAACATTCCTTTTCATTATAAACGTGTTAAGTACTTGTAAAGTGAAAGTTTACTGTTAGATGTTGCATGACATAAAATTATTATAAAAGTATCTGAAAAAGAGCGATAGATTGCATTATTGGAAAATCCTCATCAGAAGTGACGTTTTATTTCATTACCTGTAAATTTTGATATTTGTGTGTTCGCGCAAAAATATTTTCATTCGTGTTGGGAAATGTTAAAAGCGTACATGTGTCTACATTCATTAATTTGTAAATTCCGCATTGAATTGTTTATGGAATAATATTTTTCTGTGACAGAAATTGACGCCAATCGGCATTGAGGTCTGTATACATCTTTTGCTGCAAATTCTTTCTGATATGATTGTTTTTTAAAAAATATTTTCAAAAGGGTTTTAAAAGCATTTTTATAACATGGGGTCACTTAAAAAGAATAATTGATGAGTCGATAATAAATCTGAAGGAAGAACAACGTTACTTTTGTAGTTAATTTAAGATGCTTTAATGCTGATTACGATTTTAACAGAAATTAATCAATCATTAATCATTAATCATTAATCATTAATCAAACATTGAATCTTTTCGTGGCTGTTGACATGCTGAATTCAGCCAAGGCCACCTAGCGGATAGCACTCTAACCCTACCATCGCATGCTACCGCAAGTGGCTGTGGTTACCAGTCCACCTACAAGGGAGTACTGCATAGTTAAATAGGATCAAAGTGAAATTACGATCCAATTTATTTTAAATAATATTCCACGAAAAAATTACTACTAATAAAATAAATTTAAACTGTTACGCATAATATAATATCAAATGTACTTTTAATGTACATAATCGTACGAAATATGTACTAGAAAGATTCTCAATGATTAATTAAGTGTGAATACTTCATTTTTTAAACTTCTATGCGATTGGTCAAGAACTTCAAGATATCATAATGAAATCTGTATCGTAATGAGTATCATTGTGCAACCGGTGGCAGCCATCAAATGACAGCGTTATACAATGGGAGAGGAAGAAAATATTTTTTTCACACGTCGTGCGCGAAACGCGGTTTCTCGTTTTTTTCCCATGTGCGAAACAGCTAATTTTTTCACACTGTGTGGGAATCATCGCGGAGCGTGTGCAAAACATCTGTAACGATTCGCAATTGTCATTCGTCTTGACTTTCTTTATTATTTACAAACAATACTGTTTCGACATGAACTGAAATCCATTTACTTTGGTGCAAGTAAGGCATTTCTAATTATTTGATATTAATTTATGTTCCTTTACTTTATGCATTACTTTTCGCTCACGGCATGTTAAAATGTAGTATAGGCAACACGGGCGCGAGTGCGAAGGTGATTCCCGCACTTGGGTTTTTGTCGTCCGAGCGTAGTGAGGACGAGAAACTCGACTCGTGCGTAAATCACCTCTTTTGCACCCTTGTTACGTAAACTACTCTTCGGTATCAAGAACTCCCAAAACAGAGTTGGACTATAATATATATAACTGCAAAAATAAATACATTACATACAGAAGAATACATTACATACATTACATACATTACAAATACGTTCTTTTTGGTGTCAAAAACGTATTTTTGTGTGAAAAATTGCTACTTTCCCTTGCAGCATTAAATCTCTTGGTATACACTACGTAGTATACCATGAAGAAAAAGTACATATTTTTATTCATTACACTGACCAAATTAAACGTATATTGCTGGAGAAGAAGAATATAATGCTGGAGTACATTCATAAGTAAAACTTACTTAGATACTCAGCTACTCTCAACCGACTCTTACTCCATTTCAGTCGGTTCAATGAAATGTGTGACAATGAGAGAATGTGTTCCGTTTATTTTCGAGCTTTTGTACTCAGAATATGCTTCCCCTTTTTGTTGTCTGTCAATTCTGTGTGATGTGTTCCCGTATTCTTTTAGTATTTTCACACGGAAAGAAAAATAGTGTCCAATAGAAAAAGATCCAGAAAGCGTTTATTACAGTACTCGTTATGAAATTACGAAACTTACCTCTTTTCGGGCTTGGAATGTAAATAACTGAAAGGTTTGAGAAGCGCTTGTCGAACGCCCAAGCGCCGTTTTTGCAAATGGAAACTTCCCCAGGGAGATGAAGCGAAGGGGAAGGGAAGCAGGCTCTCGCGACGGTGGCGCCTCTAGCGGGCGACGCTCCTCTCTTCTCCTCCGCGGGAAGCGCCGTTATCATCACCGTAATTAACAAGTTGCCGTCCAAGTTTGCGCCCCCACCCCTCGCTGCCTTTGGCTGAGCGCTTCGGCGCCGCGGCTTCGCACTCGCCCTCCCCTCCCCTCCCCTCCCCGCTCCTTCACCTTCCTCTCTGCTTCCCCAACCCGTTGGATCACCCTCCCCACTGCTCTCCATCCCCACTCTTCCCTATGTCCCCCTCCCCATTGCTTCCCCTCCCCAATGCTCACCCCTCCCCACGACCCCCCTCACTGCTCCACTTCTCCAGTGCCTCCTCGCTGCTCACTCTCCCTATTGCACACTCACTGCTCCCCATCCTCGCTGCTCACACGCCTCACTGCTCCCCTCTCTACTGCCCCACCACTTCTCCCCCTCCCTTTGCCCTTCACTGCTCACACATCTCACTTTCCCCTCCCCATTGCCCTCAACCCCAATGCTCCCACCTCTCCACTGCTCCTTAACTCTCCTCCCCACTGATTCTCATCCGCATTGCTCACACATCACTTTTCGCCGCCCCCTGCCCCCAGTGCTCCAACCATCTCTCTGCTCCCCCTCCTTACAGGTACACCATCCCACTCCACACTCTCGCTGCTCCCCATCTCTGTGGTGCCACCTCCACATTTCTTCCTCGACTTTTTTTCTGCTACTCGTCCTCACTGTTCCCCTGACAGCTTCTGCTCCCCCTGATGCCCTTCATTTCTGACCGCTGTCACCTCCCCACTGTTCCTCCTCCCCATTGTTCCCTCTCCCCCTCATCTAACACATTCGCTCACCAATTGCTGAAATATTTTCAATATTTCTTTACTTAAATAAAATGTAAAATTTTATGAATACATACATTACAAAAAAGCTGTTACATTAAGTTGTAAATCTATATTTTTTCAAACTTTTATCTCCGAAAACCAATAATCAAATGTTCGCTTCATGACTTTCGTGGATGAAGAGAAATTTTCAGGCACAACAAAGTCTGGCAGAGCACACGATGTTACACAACTCTTCTGAGCCTAATTCTGAAGAGAAGGCATCCTGTTCATAATATAAATCTCTAGCCTGGCATCACACCGACAAAAGAACATCAACGTCTTGGTGGAGCCTCCCTTAACTGCCCTCTCTCATATGACCATTTCTTTGCTGTCCGGGTGACGCCCCGTAGTGGGCTGAGAGGCCGACGTTTCGCCTGACATGTCGCAGGCTTCATCAGGGCATTGATGCCCTGATGAAGCCTGCGACATGTCAGGCGAAACGTCGGCCTCTCAGCCCTTAACGCGGCGTCACCCGGACAGCGAAGAAGTCATCGACTCGAGCCGCGGAAGCCTACGCGTACTCTCTCATATGACGTTCAATCCTTATAGCTTACTATCACTTCTATCACTTCACTCTTGACTTACAACTGCAATTTATCCATCAGTGGCTTCCTAATACTCCATCCCGATCTGCGTCGCGCTTCTTTTGACAAAACATTACTCAGCTGGCGGCAAACGTATTTTCTTGAACAGAAGCAGGGGAGTAAATAAGCAAATAATGCCAGCCGTTCAAATTTGCGGTAGTTTCCTGTATTCGTCGTGGAAGAGTTACTGGAACGGTGATGTAACCGATGTGTCTTATAAGCATCCCAGAAACAATATTGATACATAGTGTGTGCAAATGGACATATTATGAAAACAAGAGCAGATTGAAGACAATCGTCTTCGCCGGCCGTCTCCTGCATTGCTCACAACTCCCTTGCCGTTACACCGCCCACGGAAGACGACCTCTTCACGTCACCCAACGTGGAAAAGAGACAGAGCTACTGCGTAGTGCAGCACTGCTTTTCCTGTTCTTTCGGACCGGGAGCGGTAGCTCAGTGCATCAAATGATGTCACTGCAGCGCCTCTGACTGGGAGGTCCTAGGTTCCCACTTCCCACGGCGGCAGGATTTTCGACACTAGCATTTCAGCTAGGTCGTTTTCGTCGCTAGGCGTTTATATAGAATTAAGTCGCTGTCTGGAGGAGAATTCTAGCGGCCGGCTGCTCTGATAGTAGTTTTCCGTGGTTTCTCCGATCAACACCAGGCGAATGCCGGAGCAGTACCCTACCAAACGAGCCACGGACCGCGCGCGATCTGTCCTTCTTCTTCCTTGTCCTATCCTCTCCCCTTACACACACACACACACTAACATGCACTACACTTATCACATACTCCAGGAGACCGGTCGGGAGCTTAGACCTTGTCCCGGCTGGGGCGGTGCCCCGCTGGTGGGAGAGTCCTGGTTAGGGGGAAACCCCACTAGCCGACGGTAGGTCGGCGCCGGATCTTGCCATCCAGCGGGGGAAGATCACCGCCATCTCCCGAGAAAAGGACATGTACTACACTAACGGGACTAATGACCAAAGCAGTTGACGCGCCCGGAAACACGAAAAAAAACAATCAATCAAAACCTGTTCTTTTGGCCGTCTGTGGCTGATCATCAGAAGAGGACAAGAAAGCACCGACTAGGAATGTTCCATTGCGTGCGTTTGGACTATTGTTTGCGGAATTCTCTCGTCTCTGCAACAGGGAGAGGAAATAGGAGACGGGGGGGGGGGCGAAAGGGGACGGAGGAGGCGTTTACGGCGCCGGCACTATCTCAACACCTCTGATCTCCCTGCAGCCAATCGGCGCCTCAAGATTCCGACCGCGTCCCTGCAATTGCAGACTGTACTTACGTGCGTTCATAGCTCTCGTAATGGCGGCTGTTAAAGGTGTGCGATGATCACAGTAAATAGCGCAGATACTGAGAGCCAACACGATGGAAACGGTGAATTTGCCTCTCTAATTTCTGGCGAGTTTGCAATATGTTATCTTCAGCAACATTCGGATTACAAGCCATTAACATACGCACTTAATTGGAATTACCATTTCAGTTACTCTCCCTCGAAAGATAGGCCAAACTACTGCTGCTAGGAAAGAAGACAAATTGGGGAAATGATAGCAGTTGAATATTGATAGACGTTAAGCAAATATAGAGGATAATAGAATGGGGGATGATGGGATAAATGGCATTACCATTTTTTAATATAGAGACAAGGATGTGCAATAACAGTAGAGGAACTGTAAGATCACCTGTATTGGTAAAAGATCCGGGTTACAATATAATGGTGTATATAGTATTGTATTGGAGAGAGTATTATTTGAAGAAGGAAACTAATAATAAAGTAAGAAGGACGAATGAAAGGTATATGATAGAAAACAAAATGAGAGATTGCAGATATTTGCAACAGAGTGAGAATATGTTATGCGGAAAATCTGGGGTTGAGGAAGAATATTGAAATCATGTATTGGAAAAAGTGTGGAGCGGGATAACAGTGCTGATTTGAGTATTCATAATGAATTGAAAAAGATCTTGGCAGAATCAGGAATTGGTGTGAAGGAGACAGACAAGAATGAAGGATAAATGGATTAGTGTAGATAAGGTAATAGGTGGGATAAGGAATTGAGAATGATCTGATTGAAACAATATGAAACACAATTCGACCTAAGTCCAAATTAACATTTACGAATAGCGGGAGGCTTGCTGTAGGGAGTGAGACTTACCCTTTTACTGTCCCAATTCCTTCATTTGTCAATTATTCTGTCTACAACCACATCAAAATGCGGGATTTTACATAGCGAAACGCGTGCCTGAAATTAGTCTTTTCTTACATCTAAAAAAGTTAAGTCCGCATGAATATGCCCCCATGAATTTTAAATTACCTCAGTGAATTTAAATAATATTTGAATTTATTTGCCGACATTAAAATGACGGCACGAACCACCGGTGGTTCGTGACGTCACTTTAACGTCACATCGTTTTAACGACCGCTGGTTGCCGAGATGCTCCAATGCCTGAATGGGTTCAGACTGCCCGCGGTGTTCCGTTCCAGTTGCTCGCGTATCACTCGACTTTCACTAGACCCCTCCCCTCGCGTGGGGCAGTCTCGACAAGAAGCGGACCACTGGCTTTACCCTGCCCCTCTGAGCCACGGCTTGCCAAGTGGCGCGCCCACATATGCCGTAGATTCTGTTTGTTTTGTTTTTTTTTTACTCCAGGGACAAATAATATTTTCCAACTCTGAAAATTATTCACCTGAACTTATCCTTTTAGATATGCTATTTTTGTCCAGTTTTTACATGTGTTGTAATTGTTTTCGTCGGAAATCATTTGATTTTGATACGATTGGGGTCAAAAATGATGAAATGATGACGTCTAAATTACAAAATAAAAAATCTTGAAACATGTCCATTTCCGTTTTGTAATATTACGTTGTAGTTTCTGAGTGATAAATTGGGGTTCTTGTCTATTACGATTTGGTAGCTCTATTTCAAACATTCTCATGCCAGTGAGATAGATACCCATGTATAGAGGATATGCTAAAATATTTTTTTCTGGAAACAACATTCTTTGTTTTCTACCACAATATAGTAAATAAAGCAAATAAATAGCATCACTTTCTCAATTAATACTCCCAAAAAACATCCGTGCATAAAATGCTTTTAAACTATTGTTTAAAACGTTTGGGGTAAAAAATGACCCCAAACAGTTTAAGTAAAAAATGACCCAAACAGATTGGGTCAAAAATGACCCAAACTGTTTGGGGGTCAAAAATGACCCAAATAGTTTGAGGGTCAAAAATAACCCAAAAGCATGTAAGTATGGGAAAAAGAGAGTCGAAGGGTTAAACAGCCCTGAGCCAAAGGTCTAACGCGCGCTTTGATGTGTCGTGTGTGCTGGTGTGGCAGAGCCCGTGGACATGGCGACGCTGCTGAGCGCGGCGGCGGGCAGCGTGCTGGTGCTGCTGCTGCTGGTGCTAGCGGCCGTGTGGGCCGTGCGCCGCGAGAAGTGCTGCTTCGCGCGTGAGTACACACCAATCAATGCTTATACAAGTGAATTCAATGACATGTAACCCACATCGATACCACAAAAAGTACTGTATGAATAGATACGAAAGTTTTACAGGCTCTTCTTTAGGATTGCCGCCGTGTTCTTGCAAATTTGGTAAAGGTTAGTACAATACTAATGCGGAAAATAAATAATTTTAATAATGTGTCTGTAGATACTCCACGATCATCATTTTTTGCCTGTCGCTAAGAGCACGTGGTTCCTCATACATTCCACCAGAGGCCAGGAACGGTGTGGTAGAACTGGTATCTATAGTTTGGCTCCTCATAAATTCCACCAGAAACTGGTGGCAGTGTTGTAGAATTGGTAACTAATTCATTCGATAGACGCCAGTAGCAGTGCATAAGATTATTTTTTAAATATTATAACAATGTGCTGTAAAATAAAATGAAAGAAAATTATAGTATTTTATTACAATTTGAACCATTTCATTAAAAATAATATTCTTAAACTCCGGTTGTTATAAAATTGATCATCTTCCTTTTTCTCAAGGATTAGATGGGAAGAAAGTCGGAGCAACAACGGGAATTTTGCTAGTGTCTTGTATAAAGGCTCTAAAATAAATTATTCATCAAATTATAATTGTTGATGCAAAGCATAAATTAAATATGCAACGAACTTCTAGGGCATGTAGGGAGATGATCGCTTTATGCTAATGAACATTTGGTGGGAGATTTCATTTGACATTTGCCCGTGATTGGCGGGCAACTTGACATGCACTACTGTTTGGTAGGTCTCGGTCACTCAGCCGAAGCGTTTTTGTAGACTTGCTAAGATGCCTAATAATTAGAGGCACTTGTGTAATAACTTTATGTGCAATTTCATACCTTGTGTTCATTGACAAAAAGTTATAATCTTCGACCCACAGAATGCTCTATAAATTGAAAAATTGATCAGAGACATCTCATATAATACTGGATTCTCTTAATCATCTCTGCATTTGTGTTTATAAGAAAAGTTAAATTACTTGTGATTGGTGTGCAATAGGTGCAAGTATATTTCCGAACTTAAAACCTGAATCCTAAGAAGAGTCGTCGATTTGCTTCATTAATTCCTCTATATCAATGATTTCAGATCATTAACTACAAATAAGTAAACTTATCTGTTTATTCGCGCAAGAAGACTACTTCTCAATTTAATTTAAATAATCACAGGATGGGTCGCTGTTTTGTGAAATTGGTATGTTTACGAGTTTTCACGTTATTCACAGTCGTCAAACAAATAAATACAGATAATCCTGAGTCTTTATTGTTTCAACTGACAGATATCCATTAATGTTTGATTGTAAGACTGAGGAATGATTTAGTTTTTTTAGTACCAGCATTATAATGTGACCTTTTCCGTTCCAAGAAATTGTTCATAAAATGGCACTTACGGCACATATAATTCTCACCCCGTCCTCCCCCCCCCTCCCCCCCCCCCGCCCGTCAACGCCGTCCTCCCCGCCCGTCCTCCCCGCCCGTCTCCCCGCCCGTCCTCCCCGCCCGTCCTCCCCGCCCGTCCTCCCCGCCCGTCCTCCCCGCCCGTCCTCCCCGCCCGTCCTCCCCGCCCGTCCTCCCCGCCCGTCTTCCCCGCCCGTCCTCCCCGCCCGTCCTCCCCGCCCGTCCTCCCCGCCCGTCCTCCCCGCCCGTCCTCCCCGCCCGTCCTCCCCGCCCGTCCTCCCCGCCCGTCCTCCCCGCCCGTCCTCCCCGCCCGTCCTCCCCGCCCGTCCTCCCCGCCCGTCCTCCCCACCCGTCCTCCCCGCCCGTCCTCACTTCCCATTCTTAACATCCGTGCATCTTGATCGTCCTCTCTGCGTGATGTCATAAAACCAAATCATCTATGTAGCCAAGTGCAAAACTGGTTTTGAAATATATTTCCAAAATTAACTTCGGTTCTTTTATAAATTTCTAATGCTGTTATACAAAAAAGCTAGCATTTGAAACTCTTTTATTATGTTGTGATATTGCATTCGTAATTAGTATTAATGCCTATCGTTTTCAAAACACGTGCTCATGCAATAAATCATAACATTACAAACTAGTTGCTTAATGTACTATTTCTATATTAATATCAAGAGGCCACACAATTATTTTAAAGCGCGCTTGTGTGCAACAGAACTTCTCTCCACTGCCACAGTATGCTGTGCTCTGAGGATCATCCCTTCTTTTCGCAATTTTTTTCGACATCAATTTCATGTAAGGTTTTAGAAACTACTAAGATTACTTCATGTGCCTGGGCATAAGTTAGAAAAATATAGTAAACATTATGATACAAACACACACAACAAAGAACGTTTCGTCTCCCAGTATAAATAAGGTGGTGAATTTAGCTTGGTTTTACATTGAATCAACACAATTATTGATGTTGCTTTGTTCTAGATGGCACCTGCAGCCGTCTCTGAATAGGCAAAGCCAGTGCATAGCAAATCGAGATATATTTGCAAGTTCTGTGAAAGGTACAAACGCAAGGATGAATACCACTATTTCAGTCGCTTGACGCTTCTCTTGGAGTGGGAATCGCTCTGCACCCACACTGTACATAACACCGTTGTAGTGCTCTTTGGTTTGGTTTTAATAGTTTGTAGCTCTAAAGTTTAACATTTTGGTCGCAATAATAACTTTGTAAATATCTGTGCTTTATCAAAGTTGGTAATTTCATTAAGCATGTAGTTTCTGATATTACTGATTTTTATGTAAACTTACAGTGATTTAGTTGCATATTTACATGTAGAACAGTATTTTGATTTGGTGCTGAGACTAATGTGTTTTTTAAGTATCTTTAAAGCTAATAATTCCCATTTTAAATGTGTCAAAAGTAAATATTTACTTGTACTAATCAGAGATATGTTTGATTTTGGTGTGTATTATATCATTAAACTTTTTGGTAACTTCTTTTGTAACAAGTTAATCTTTCAACGCCTAAAAATTGGGAGTGAAATTATCTTGGCGGAATTTGTTATATTAAAGATTGAAAATAAAATTGAACGTTTCGAACACGTAGGTAAAATCGAAAATTTTAATTTAAAAAACAACAACAGAAGAATACTAAAATTCAGTTTCGATAGCACAGATCCCTGATGAACGGAAAAGGTGGGACATTCTAAGTTCCGTCGGCTTTCGTAAATAATTAAGTGGAATTTTTTTACGATCACGAACGCAACATTTTACGGACAGATGGTCTGTGAGTGCAGGGCAGTTTCCTAAAGCTCCTCAAGAGACAAGGGGGGTGGGGGAAGAATATCACAGCGCTGGCTGGCGTCACAGACAGCCGAAGGGAACAGTGGGTAGGGACGAAACGTGAGCCCATGCTTGTGGGGGTGAGGATGTGGCGTGTGTTCAGTTGATTTTATTGATTATTTCTCTAACCTTTAACCCTGCATCCAACGCGCCTGTTTCTGTAACGTCAGTGCCCGCACCTGGTCTCACAGACCCTTCTGCTTGCATTTCTCTATATTCAATTTTCCCTTACAATTTCGATCAAAAATGTGAACCAGAAAAAAAGATGGATATCATTTTCAATATTGAGATATATTTTAAAATAATTAATTACTGTATTTATAATATGAAAGTAAATGAGAGTAAATGAAATAGGCTGAAACATTATTTTCATTCCATTTGGTATATTTTTCATATTTGACAACTTTCCTTCAATGCATGATTTACAAACTATTAGTGAAAGCTTCAACCAAATAAACGTTTTGCATATTTGGCACTAATATTTTTTTTAAGTCGCATAAGGTACTAAACGAAAACCGTTTTCCTGAGTGCACGCCGATGGTTTCTGAGACCCGTGCAACGTTTTGGAATGTCTCACCACTCAACAATACTCACTTTCTGAAAAGAAATGTGACTCACATCTGTCGAAGGAGAAGGAACCTGGAAGCAGTGGTCATGGGCGGCCAAACTGGAATCAAAATATTAGAGTAAAGGCTTCCCGGATCTCTCAGACCACCTGCGTGCACTGCCGGGTTAATATATTTAAACTAATAAATTGGATCGTAACATCATAATGCTATTTTATTCACATATTCACAACTTATATAAAACTTAACAACATTATTTTGTTTTGTAGTGCTAATCATTACCAACATAAATAACATTGTGATGTTACGATCGGATTTATTATTTAGAGAAATAATAAATGAAATCAACTCAACATCGTGGAGTCGGGGTGTAAGGATGAGGAGTGGGGACAGCACAGGACCGAGGTGTGGTCATAAGCCATGCGAATGGAGCATGGCGTTGGGGCGGAGGAATGGGACGTGGGGCTTAGCAAAAAGACTGGGCGTGGGCTTGCGGTTAGGGCGCGGGGCGTGAGGACGGGTGTCGGGACGCGTGGAGGTGGAGTGGGGCATAGAAATGGGTGTGAGGACGCAATGTGCCAGGCCCTGATTTGAGGACATCGGGACATGACGTGGGACGAGAAAAGAGGCGCGGGGACGGAGAGTAGGAACGAAATGTGAGACAATTCATGTGAGAGTACGGACGAGGTGTGGAGTTGGGGCGCGAGGTTGGGGAGTGGGGAAAGCGTAGGGGCGAGGTATTGGCATAAAGCGTGAATGTGGAGCATGGGGTCCGGGTCAAGAAAACGGAACGTGGGTTGAAGCAAGTGGAATGGTCGTGGGGCTGCGGTTTGTGAGCGGTGCATGAGGACGGAGTGTGGGCGCGTGGAGGTGGGGCAGGAAGATGAGTGAGGACGACGTAGGGGCGAGGTGTGGGCACGACGCATGAGTGTTGAGCTTGGGGTCGAGGCGTGCGAGTGGGACATGGGATTTAGCGAGAGGACGGGTCGTTGGACTGGGCATGTGGCTGCTGTTTGGGCGGGGGGCTTGAGGACGTGGCATGGGGGTGCGATGGGCGAGGCTTGGGACCTTGATGTAAGGGCATTGGGATTGACCACGGAGCGAGACGTGGCGTGGAAGTGGGTTGCCGGAGCTTCTCCACCCTCCACCCTTTGCCCGTTCCCCGCCGCTGCATTTCCATATCTAACGCCTAATGCCAGGGGTTGATTCTGTCTCGCACCACGATGAGGGAGTGCAGTGGCGGGGCGGAGCGGGGCGGAGCGGGGCGGAGCGGGGCGGAGCGGGGCGGAGCGGGGCGGAGCGGGGCGGAGCGGGGCGGAGCGGGGCGGAGCGGGGCGGAGTGGGGCGGAGCGGGGCGGGGCGGGGTGGGGCGGGGCGCGGCGGGGAGGCTCGGGGAGGCACGGGGAGGCTCGGGGACGGGGTAGATTACCCGCTGCGATGAGCCCCCAGAGACAGGGATTACCAGAATTACCGCGCGGCTTTCGTGGCTGCTTCCCAGGCTGCGCGTCAAACCCCATTTTTGCTCCCGAGTTGAAAAGCGCGGCGCCCGCGCTGCTTAAATGTCGCCTTCGTATTATTTCACATTTAATCTTATTCAGTGTTGGATGTCTCAGGACGAAGACAATTTTTACTGGGTGAGGGAATATTGTTATTCTTATGGAAATCAATATATACTCGGTGGATGTGATATTTCAGAATTATATGCAGCTGTTTCAAAAACTAATAATGGAGGGAAAAATAATTATTTTTTATCCGTATCCGAGCACCGTGAGGCTGTTGAAACAACGACATTTATATTTAACCCAAAAACAGATTTACTTTGGACGTTTTGAGAGAAGCTGCTTGTTCAGTTATCAGTTTCTACACGCGTATATGTCTTAGAAGTTTGTAACATTTTTTTTGGAACATCTGCATATTCAGATTACGGAAGATTACATAGAAGAATACGGAACCAATTGGCTTCGAGTAATTACGATTTTGGATATACGCATTATTTATAAGCGACAAGTTTCATACGATCTGTTCTTAAGCGCGCTTAGCAACATGTCACATGTCAATGTCGAGGGGTCCAACACACCGCATTGAGATGCGCGCATGTCCGCGATTTACCCGCGGACTGAAGGGGCAAAAGTGGCTTTGCATCGAATGCATTGCAAGGTCGACATTGCCATCGCGAGGGGGGCACTCAATCCAAGAAGAAATGAAACAGATGACGTGGAGATTGTTTTCGAAACGCGTACACTCTGGTGCCACGCATCAGTGGTGTAACGTTCGGGCTCGCAAGGCCGGCAATGCGGGCGGTCCCAGATAAAAGAGGGCCCGTTTTTTAGGTGATATTGTTATTATATATATGGTACTAATACTATTTGTGTTTGCTGTACAGTTTCATAAAGGGGTCCCGGATAATAGTTTTGCGGCGGACCTGCACTCATTTCGTTACGCTGCTGCCTCGCATCGACAGTCGCGCTTCCTGCCATCAGTAGAAATTTTGATTCGACCTTCTTCATATCTTAGTGGAGTGGTTTTCATTCGTTGGTATGGATGCAGCAAAATAATACATGATCAAACAAACCAGCAAGCAAATCAAATCAAGAAATAATTATCAATCAACCCAGGAAACAATATACGTTATTCATTTATTTATTTATTTATTTTATTTTACGTCAAAAAAACCGTTAAAAACTGCGTATGACGTGTACGTGACGTATTCTCCGAATTCCACTCTTGTCTGTTGAAGTGTCAAACCCAAATTTTCCATCGTTTCAGTTTCTATTCATCTTCTTCTGCTAGCAAGCAACTAATTACTAGAAATCCATCCTTACTGTCCACTACTGTTCAAGATTTCCAAGATATAAAGTTCGTATTCAAGCAGCGATAGACCTTCAGTAAATTGCACTGTGATGCGAGAATCATAGCTGTAAACGCAGTTTGTCCTATTCCGTGTTGAGGGGAAATGCTCGCAGTTACAATTTAAGTGCTGGGGTAGTGACAATATGATACAAAGGAAGTCAACTGCATGGCTTGGCGCAGTGACAAACCAAAACAACCATAGCTTAACGCTACGTTAGTAAACGTAGCTCCCTTTGTAAATGCGCTAGGCTAGTAAACCTACCTCTACTCATAAATGTTAATAATCGTACTAATACGTACTAATTTCTCGCTAATACAGCAATTCTTTGCACATATGGGTGCCGAATTAGCGGAGTCGGACTTTCGAGAGGGTTTTAAATGAGTTCAAAGACATACGTTCTATACAGTACTTTTTTAAATCCAAAGGTACCGTACATTCATTTATGTAGAAAATTTGTTGCTTGTCCAGCATTGTACTAACGAGCAAAAGCTTTCTGCTAAGAGTCTCAGTCAACTTAACTAAACTTTGAGTTTATGCTTGTGGTCGAGCGTAATTTATTTTCTTTTAGAAGCCATAGTGCTGAACTGCACCGTAAGAAAGTCATAATTTCACATATGATTAACATTGTTTAACATTTTTACTTACAAAACATGGTAGAATGAGTTAATTCGTTGTCGTGAGCAACTAGAGGCCGCGACTATTTTTTCTTCAGCGACTAGAGTACGAGTGTGGGCCGAACTACGAGGACCGGTTTACTGAGAGTGGGATTAGCGGGAGTTTAAGTATATCTCCAATTTGGTGAAAGTGTAGCTTATCTTGTTCAAATAATATGCACGGAGAGTTACGTAACTTTAGCACCTCCTGTAATTCTTGAACGGGTGAAGTTATTACAATGCAGTTTTCACGGAAGGGCATGAGATAATGGGGCTAATTGTTATATGTATTTGTTTCCATTTTATCACTTGTACTTTACGAAATATTGAGGTAACTTATATTTCAAATGGAATTATTCAGTTTTTAGCCTATCATGACGTCATATTGTCATATTAGATAACCATTTTTTCGTTAATTTTGATTTTTTTGCGGCCGGTATTTAACGGATATTTTGAATGTAACAGTCCACTAGCCAAGGTCATACAGCGCTCTCCCTGCTATCGCGCACTCGCGACATTATATTGTTCATTAAACATGAGTCGCAAAAATCAAAATTACTCAAAAAATGCTTGTCTAACTTATTACAATACGTATATCATTAGATTATTCCTTTTACGCTCGTCATGGTTGACTAAAAAATATGTATGGTTCCATTTAAAAAACAACAACAAATTTACCTCAGTATCTCGTAAAATACGTGTGATAAATTGCAAATGAATATATGAATAAACTAGCCTCATTCCCTCATGCATTTCTGTGTGCACTGCAATAACTTCAACCGTTCAAAAATTGCAGGAAGTACAAAAATTACGTGACTCACCCTGTGTACCTTGTTCATACTTATGAAAGGCTTGGGGAAGTGGGGTGGGATGTGACTTACTTTGTTTCTGCTCCAAGCCCTTCGCATCACGACGACTCACGATACAGTTCCACCGAATGGTCCTGGGTTTCAAACAACGGTCAAATCCTGTGGAGTGGGTAGTGGACAAACTGACTTCGCAGCAGGTTTCCTCGAGATTGTTCCGTTTATTCTGCTTCCTACATTATAACATTACTCACTCATCACTCAAATTATGAGAATATCATCATTATCATCATTTTTATCATTATCATTTATACTAATCCCTTAAAACAATTCATTTCAGATCCGAAATAGATAGGGACTGGAAATATCAATAAAGAATGTTATTCTTCCGTTGTTATTCAACAAATGTCCTCGTATCTTTAATAATATAACCAGATGTGCTACTTCAGTAGTAAATGGAATGATTTCAGAAGAATGGAATGTTAATCAAAGCCTTTGAATTTTTCACGATAATAAAAGTCGGGGTTGAAATGTTTGACTAGAAAGTGTGACTTTAGCGTCTTTATACCAATACAATCACCGATTAATGGCATTTTCTGTTCTGCACAGTATGAGTCGCCTACTAATGTGTTACTTGGTGTCTGTCCGCAGGCCAAGGGGACTTCCGGCCGTCGGACTTGGAGAGGTGAGTGCCGCCGTGCGCATGCGTGACTTAATTCCTTTATTTACTCTATGAATTCACTCTAAGACACCCAGCGGAGATGGTTCCGTGGGTTCTACACTAAATACATGGCTAGGTTGAATTCAGCCCCTGCCTAGACGAGATTTCTGGCAGCGACCTGCTCTGATCGGTAGTTCTCCATGATTTCACCGGACAGGCGAATGTAGGAGTCTAACAAATAGCCATGGCCTGTGCGCGATCTTCATTTCCTCATCCTCACCATTTATTGCCTTTTACACTCATGCTTTCCCGCAAAGCACTATATCACATGGCAGGAGAGCAGTCGGAAGCTTAGAGATTTTCGACCTGGGATATGTAGGTAGACGGGGAAGAAAATCCTGTTCTCCCCGTCAAAACATCCACCACACTTACGGGACTTATTACAGAAGTATTTGACTCGCTCTGGAACATTAAATGTCCACCTGAATTTGCTAGAAGCTTGTTCCAAGTTGGCTGAGCCCTCTCTCAGCCGAAGTCAATTTCATAATTAAAGTGTTTAAATAAACGGATTGTTGATAAATGTATTATTGTAATTGCAAGCTCTGGGCAATTTCATTAATGTATTCCATTTATTTAATGCCCTCGTTCCTTGTATTTTTTATTTATTTATTTAGTAGGATAATGGATCACGGGATACTATATGGGATGGATACTACTTATTAACGGTCGTGATTTCTACAATGGTTTATTTATTTAGTAAAAAACAAGAAAAACTGTATGTGACGCGCACTCCCAACACCATGAGTCTTAAATCACTCGTCTCATATATGCACATATTTGGTTACATATTTTTATTTTTATGTCTCTGATTGAATACCGTTTATACGGGTTATTTAGAAGATTGATTAGAACAAGATAAATGAATGAATGAAAAAGGTTTGAGAAACTAATGTTAGCTATATCTCCTAGTTCCCCAATCATCCAGTATCAGTTCATACTTTCTCCTCCATCATTGATGAAAATAAAAAATACACTTCTGTGAAAACACTCTTCCGCCTTTCTATGTCTTTCGCATGCATGACCATTCACTGGGTCTCTCTCTCTCCCACCCATTTCTGCCAAAAAGTGTCGAATACACATATAATTGAAAATGAACATTGTATCGTGATAAATTATAATTCATTTTATTTATAACATCTTAATTTAAGTAGGTTAAATGAGCCAATAAAGTCTATTTTAATCGTTTTATTATATCCGACTTGTTCGTTTTCCAAGGGCACTCTTCTCTGTTATTGTATCAGAAACTGAAGGTTCCATTGTACTATTGAAATGTTGGAAAACCAATGTAATAAACAAAGCATGACAACTGTATGAACCTTTCTACAAAATTTACGTTCTTACCTTACTCTCATAACTGTGAATTTATTACTTAAAACGTACTATTTTATATTACAAAAGTGAGAGCACAACACAAACGGACACATGGCACACACACACACACACACACACACACACACACACACACACATAATTCACACACACACACAATACACAGAGACACACAGATTCACGTAAAACCATGAGTTTTACATCACACGTCTCGTGTATAACTATATATTTTCATTTTTTTATTTTTATGTTTCTAATTGAATATCGATTTTATAGTTTATTTTAAAAAATTATTAGAACACGCTGTAAAATTAGGGAAAAGGTTTTGAGAAACGCATGTCGGCTATATCTCCTAATTACAGAATTATTAAATATAAAATGATAATAACTGATCCATTATTGATGAAAATAAATAAATAAATAAACAATACTGTTGCGTTTTATCCTCCAAAAACGAAAGTGTGCCTTTTGAGTTGCCTTAGGCCATATGTCCAGGTGTCTTCGCGGCCGATTCCGCCTCTACATTCCCATTGGGAGATCGCCTTTCTATCTTTCAGCAGTCTGCTTCCCGCTCCCGCCCTCACGGCAACCCCCGCGCCGCCCCTGACCCGACACCGGCCCCGCCCCAGCCCTATCTTCGCCTCTTCTTTACCCCAACGCTTCCCCACCCTTCCCCGCCCCGCCCCTCCAGCTTCAAACCCCGCCTCTACTATTATTCTGCCCTCCCCTTCCGCGCTCCGCTCCGCCCCGCTACACTCCTTCTCTCGATCCCCCTTCCTTCCCCAAGCCCGCTCCTCCCCTCCCCTCACCACTCCCTTCCTGCCCCAAGCCCGCTCGTTCCCTTCCGCGCTCCACCCCCTCTCCTGCCCTACTCCAACTCCGCTCCTGCCCTTCCGCGCTCCGCCCCTTCCCCGCCCCCTCCCGCCATGCCCCAAGCCCGCTCCTCCCCTCCCCTCACCCCTCACACCTTGCCTCAAGCCCGCTCGTACCCTTCCGCACTCCACCCCCGCCTCTCCGAGCCCGGCCCTCCCATCCCTTGCCCTACTCCAACTCCGCTCCTGCCCTTCCGCGCTCCGCCCCTTCCCCGCCCCCTCCCGCCATGCCCCAAGCCCGCTCCTCCCCTCCTCTTACCACTCACACCCTGCCCCAAGCCCGATCGTACCCTTCCGCACTCCACCCCCGCCTCTCCGGCCCTCCCCTCCCCTGCCCTGCTCCTACTCCGCTCCTACCCTTACGCGCTCCGCCCCTTCCCTGCCCCAACCCCGCTCCTACCCATCCGCGCCCCGCCCCGCCCCCTGGGAGTCCGAAGAGTCGCTGCGCGCGGCGCGGAAGCCCTCCGGGCTGCATGATTGAAATTTGAGACCCGATACGAGGCCTCAGTGCTTCTCCCTTCGCTTTCTTTCTCTCGCTCCCCCTCCCCCTCCCCCTCCGCCTTCTTGGTCGCCTCGTGCGCCCGCGCGGCGGAGGGCGATTTACGAGGCCCCTCCCATCAATTTGAAACGCAAGACGGGCAGCCGGCCACCGTCCCCCACCCACCTCACAACACTGGATTTGCAGATGGTCTCCCATGACACGTGAAATGCAGGAGGTTGTCACCTCCTTTTTCCCATATTTCTTTCTATTCTTCCTCCTCTTCCTCGTCTTCGTCTACTTCCTCTTCAAGGTTTGTCTCCGGGCTTGTACCTTCCCTATTTAGGTTATGGGTTCATGTTATTCGTGGTGTCCCGATATTTCTTTTGGCTATAGCATTATATTTAAAATTTGCTTAGGCTGTCTGTCACCGCACATTTGAGTAGTATAGTAGTTTCAAATGTACTCGAATTTTCAAGTTTCAACTCATTCTGTTAGTTAGAAGACATATAATCTTTACATGTGTCTTTATTGTTTTGAAGGTATAATTAAGGTGAAAATACGTTGAAGTAACTTCGTTTCATGTTTCAATTTTTCTGTAATATTCTATTTAGAAACCGATTTTTACAGCAACATCTTAACAAACGGACTGCCAATTATTAAAATAATTTTCATCAGACTTGTCGTTGGCATTTCTGAGTGATTAAGATTATTATGCACATTGGTTAGAATGTTCGTAATCTAATATTCACACACAATAATAGTAATAAATTAATTTTTACTTTCTTCCCTTACAACGTTTTTTTACGAATCCACGTTTTGTGGGTTCTTAAAATCGATTGTTAACAAAAGTTGGTTTGTGGTCATCGCTAGCGCCTAAACCGTTCAGACAATTTTCTCCAAATTGATATTCCTTGATCGATCTGAGCGAACTCGAGACCGTGAGAGTTTAAAACCGTATTTTCGTTCTTGTGGGTACTTACCATTAAACCTCGATAAAATTTTCAATTTTATCTTTGAATTTCAATTTCATTTTTTCACAAATAGCTTCACATTTACTAATTACAGTACTTAACCTTTGTACTCGGATAGCGTAATGAATGCTGAAATGAAAAGCGCAAATCTCATTTTCGCTGAAATTCCTGATTTTTTGAAAATTGCAAAGGTCCGAAATTTCTTGGGCTACTTCTACAATTACAATATAAAATACAGAGCCGTTTCAGTTGGTAAAATCTGTTCCAAGGAGATCTTAAAATAAGGTCACGTACAAATTTTGGAAAATGTGCCAAGTTTTCGCATAATTTAGAACATAATTATAACATAATTTAGTATGGCAATTTAGAAGGTTTTGTTGGGAAGATTACCATTCACAAATAATGCAAAGTGTAATGTTCATTTTACAATTTATAGCAATTTGGTCGAAATTATAAATGGAATAAATTTCATAAATCGAATTTATCTGCAAAAATGGCATTCATTCAGTACACTCAGCTCTACAGATCATTCTTAAAGTTTCATTCATCACTCTAACGGACACATTTTCTTTGTTTTGATACTGTCATTATTAAGGAGAATATTTATGTATTTCGATACATATACTGATGTATGTGAACACTTTTGAACCACAAAAACCAAACCAACCAAAAGTGTATAGTTTCCACAAAAACCTCTCTCCGATCATAAATTTACATCTCCTGAAAGATGAAATTCAAAACGTAAAGCTGAACTACAGAAATGCCTTTGGGTGTCGTATCCAGATAAGAAAGTTAACTTTACACAAACCATCTTTTTCATTTGGAAAAAAATCGTCCGCATCGTGATGCAGGCAGGAAAACGGAATTTACTCTTTCGGTCTATTTGAGATAAAGGAAATTCTACTCGAACCTCCTAGAAACCCTCTCGTACATTCTCATTCAAACGAGGTATTTCCTCGAACACGAAAAGTGTTCGGAGACACATATTGCGAATATCTGTGAACCTTGGGGATATTGCAGCAGTCCCTTGCAATTTGCCTTCTTGCCCGCCGGCATGGCGTGGCCGCGGCCGCCCCGCCCGCGGCTCCGCCCCCAACCACCCCGCCGCCAATGCCAGCCCCACCAGCGCCAACCCGAGCTCAGCACCCAGCCCGGCCCCCAGCCCCGCCTCCAGAACCGCCCTCATCCCCTAACCAGCTCCGTTCTCGGCCCCGCTCCCAGCCCCGCTCTCAGCCCCGCTCCCAGCCCTGGTCCTAGCCCCGCCCTAAGCCCCATCCCCAACCCCGCCCCAACCCCGGCCCCCAACCCCACCCCCAACCCCGCCCCCAACCCCGCCCTCAACCCAGCCCCCAACCCAGCCCCCAACCTCGTCCCCAACCCCGCCTCCACCCCGCCCACAGGCCCGCCCCCAGCCACAGCAATAACCCCACTCCACCCAGATTCCTTTTCCAACTCCACTCCAGCCACTAACCCCAGCCCCGCTCTCCACCTTTGCTTTCAGTTCCGCCCTTCTCCCAACCCCTTCTTTTCACGCCTAGCCCCGTCTTCCTGTCTATCCCCGCCCCGCCTCCGCCTCCGCCTACTCTTTCAACTCAGACATGTTCTCCTCGTGCTGCCTAGGCCCCGCCCTTTTTCAGCACACGCCCCTGGCACCAGCCCCACTCCCGAGTCTCACCATTTTCCCGCCCACGTCGCGTCCTATTCCCCCCCACCACGTCGGCTGCTTCCCTATCCTCCCCCCGTCCCGTCATCCCCACTGCCCCACCCCGGCCCACCCTTTGCCACCGCCGGCTGCCTGGCTCTGCTCCGCCCCTCTCCTACCCGCCCCGCCCCGCCCCGCCCGAGAGCTCCGGTGACTTTGTTTTAAGAGCCCCATTCTTTCTCCATCGCCTTCCCCTCGTGACGTCAGCCAGCTCCGCGCCCGCTTTCTTCGGGTTCCTTCGTCCATCCTTTAATCATTGCAATTTTTCTTCCATTCACTCGCCTCTCCCGTTCCGTTACGTCCCCTTTATCAAAAATTGATTTGGAAATTGGACTTTCTCCGGGGTTGGCACTTCGCTCGCGAAGGCCTGGGCTCCGCCGGTATCTCCCTCATCCGGACATCTCCGACCCAGCCCCCGATAAGCCCAACAGCGGGCTCGCAAAAAAGGATTTTATTAAGGACGGGCCGGATTCTAAATTTTCTCCAATTGGAATTCTAAAAGGCTATCGATTCTTCCAAACCCTTCATACAATTTACCTCATTCTTTTGCATAATTCGTTTTATGACTGTAATGCCGTTAAAAAAATCTTGCCTTAATTCACTCACAACTTTGTGTCACCACCATTTCCGTATTAGAACAAGGAAATCTCAAACGCAGGGAGATAAAAAGACCTGTTGAACTCGTATGCCCCGAACAAAGCTCAGCTAGGAGCTTAACGCAAAAATTTCATAAACCCTTGTGCGAGGCATTGCTCTCTGCCGCATTACTAAGTAGCACTCGCCTTGCGATGGCACGAGTCACGGGCAACTTAGGCATTCGTGGGGAGGCAGCCTGAGATAGCCAACTGCCGGCGACAGGCAAATATAAAACTTGTAATTAAGTCTAATTACAACAAGTATGAAAAACAATCTCCCTCCCTAAATGATGTCTTGCCATAAACATTTGATCCACAAAAGAGTAATTTAAATGAGTAAAACTATTATTATGAAAGTCAAGAGGCAGAATAAATCTATTTATATTTGGTAAAATCATTAATGCCTAAAAGGCATTAGCTACTTCAGATCCATCTCACGCACATTCAAAGAATACTTTCCAATAGATAAGTATACTTATGGAACAAGAGACGTTCCAAAAACGATTTTAATGAACATGTGTGTAATCTGTTTTTATTTTTACTTTACCCTTTCGGGATTCAAGTTAAATAATTATTTCAATTATCGGTTACTTTTTATTTGCTCGTTATACAATTAATTATCGATTGACTACAATTTTAAGCCTGTACTTAATCTCAAAATCAGTGCAATGTCGTCGTATGCATTTAATAAGTTATATCACAATAATCAACAACAATTATCACAATCCCAAAAATCCAATATTTTCACAACAGTGGCATTTTAAACATTTTACTCAACAAATGGTTACAATAGACACAACATATTACTCTTAAGTCTGCGACACTTCATCACTAGTATACTTACTAATATTCACATCGCAGTTCTTAACAAAAAATATATTTTTTCTCTAAACTAGCCGAATGTTTATGCAATCGAACATTTTATCTCTCATTGATATTTTTCTTTGTTATCTTCATTTTCCATTTCAACCCATTCATTTATTTTCCATTTTCGTGTAATCTTTGTCAAATGACTATAATCAAACTACAACCTACAGACAAACCATTTCGTAACTGTCCCTACATTTAATGATCTACATAATTTTTCCCCGTGTCATCTAAAATCCGTTTCAGCTTTTCATAAATATTGTGCGATTTTTGTCTCGTTTCCAATCTCTTCCTCTTTCCCATTCACAAATTCTAACCTTTCCTTTTCAACAACCATTTATTCGTCTTCTGTTATTTTTCAATCTTAAATCGGGCTCAAGAGATCATTTTTCTCTGTCGTGGTAGTTCTTATATTCTGTAACTCCTCTAACCATTACAAATGTATTCACAGTGTTACACAATACTTTAAATAACTAATCATTCCTTGGACTTCTCTATTTATGTCCTTGATTACTTCATTTTCAACCTCTTTTTCTCTTCCTTCAATCATTCAGCCCTTCATTTCTCATAAAATTATTAAAGACGTTGTCTTTGTCAACAATTTTGTTTATTGAAATAACAGGTTTTGATGGCTTATCCGTCACCATCAGTTTGCTGCTTTTTGGAAGCCAGAAAACGACTACAGAACGAGAAAAGCCAGAAAACGAAAACAAACACTACAACTCGTTTTCTGACTTCCAAACAAGGAAACTGTGATGATTAAGCCATCAAAAGCTGCTATTTCTATAAACAATATTGTTAGCAAAGTCTACGCTTCGAATTGTTTTATTTGGAAATCCACCGTCAAATCACCGAACAAACAAACAAACCAATACTTAACTTCTCCTCTATTGACTTCTCCTCTATTGACTTCAGACTCATTATAAAAGCTTTATTTCTCTTTTTTTACTATACCGACTTCTCTTCATAATTTCCCAGATTATCTTGCTCCTTCATCACTTTGTCTAATTTGATTTCATATTCCTTCTGTCCGACTCTAATCCTCATCATTCCATTTCCATATGTCCGCTTTCATCGAAACTATAAACCGGCGTAAAATATTTAGTCTTTATTTCCATTTTATAAACCTTTCTCGCACTAATCTACTATTCTCTTCCACTCTTTCCATCCCCATATCTCTGCCACTCACATCACCACTGCTCCCAACTGATTATTCCTTCTTCATTTCTAATCTCTTCATTATACTCCATACTTATCTCATTACTTCGATTCGTTTTTATCAGTTCCGAATCTTACTTGACTTCCTGAATCCTTAAAATATTCTAAATATTGGAATGAATTTATTTTCGCCATGACTTTACCTTTCCATTCCAAAACGATCATCCTTTTCTCTTCCTTCTTTTCTAATAAAAGAAATTTAAACTACTTTCAACATTAGCGTTAAATCTCTACAATATAAAAAACTTAACCCGGAGAGATGGCTCAGTGCGTTAACTGTGCCTCTGACTGGGAGCTCCTAGGTTCCAGTCCCAACGGCGGTAGGATTTTAGACTAATTGGTTAGCTAGGCCGAATTCAGTTGCTGTCTGGAGGAGAATTCTAGCAACCGGCTGCTCTGATCGGTAGTTTTACGTGGTTTCTCGAATCAACACCAGGCGAATGTTGAAGTGGAACCCTAACAAACGGGCCACGGACCGCGCACGATCTTCCCTTCCTCTTTCTTGTCCTATCACCCCTTACACACACACTTACACTAACATACACGACACTACCACACATGCCGGGAGACCGGTCGGGGCTTAGAGCTTGTACCGGCCAGGGCGGTACCCCGCTGGAGATACCTTGTTGGGGAAAACCCCACTAGTCGACTGTAGGTTGGCGCCGTATATCGCCGTCCAGCAAGGGAAGATCACCGCCACCTCCCGATGAAAAAACATGCAGTACACGTACGAGACTAATAAACCTACTACTAATGCCCTCAGTAGTTGATGCGCCTGGAATCACTAACAATAAAAAACTCAATATTGTCATAATTTTTTAATAATCTTTTTTGTTTTTGAATATAAATAACATCACCATTCGCCAAGGACAATAGTTTTTTTCTTTCAACTACCTTCTTCCTGCCCTTTTCTCATTATTTTCTTCCAGTTCTACTGATTTATGTTTAATAAAATTGGATTTAAGAAGTTCTCCCGACTACTCCTTTGGTCGTTGAAAATATTTTGTATACATTCCCTTCTTTCCTTACCCTGCATCTTGTTTATTCATAATGGTTTGGTTTTTAAAAGTTTCACTAGTATTTCTATTTTTTCTATACTCCATAACAATCTCCTGTTAACTTGTCAAATACAGATTTAAGATCATATTCTAAAAGCTTCCCTACAATTCCTTTCCTGACTTCTGTCGCAAAATGTTTTTCCAATTTTGTACACCGTTAACATCAGAGTTATTACTCCGTAATACTTTTACATTATCACTATCATCTTTTTTGAGACTTGGTATAATTAAATATTGTTTCCAATCATGAAGTATTTCTTTTTTCTTTAATATCAATATAAACACCAATTCCCTCTTCTTTCTGAGAATAAATTCAGAATTAGTTTAGTATTAGATCTTCACCTACAGCTTTTTCTTTTTTAATGCCTTGTTTTCATCTCTAAACAATTTTATTTACCTTTCTTCTTTTACATCCGTCATTAACTCAGCCTCATACACAATTATTTCTACGTCGTCTTTCACTTCATGTTGCCCCTTGAATTTTTCCTCTTTCTTGTTAGAATCTTTAACCACTAAAACATCTAACACATGAAATAGAATAAACACAACATAAATAACTCTTTAATATATGTGCTTTTTAAGCTGTTCCTTGATATGATCATATGATTTGCGCCTCATTACATTATTTCCTATCATCATAGTTGAATTATTTCAACTATTATTTATTACCTTCCATACTTGTGTTCGTGTATACACAGTTTCAAATTCTGTAAAATACCGCTCCTTCACTTCTTCTCTTTACTTCTTACATTTTTTTATATTTCTTCATCTTTGTGTATTCCTTCTTAATGCCTCTCTGCTTCCTCCACTCTCTGAACTTCTTCCTGACAATCGTCTTTATCTCCCTACAAACTATACTAAATCAATTCGCACCTTCAACGTTTTTCCTTTCCTTTCCCAAATTCAGGTTCACCTCTTGGATATGTTTATATTCCAGTTATAATTCCTTCGACGCTCACTTTTCTGTAATTCCTCTTAGTAAACTGACAGCTTCGCATACGTCCATTTGGAAGTCATTCTTTCCATTTTTATTCCTTTTGTTCTATGTACGTTTCCATTAAACCTACACCATCTAATTTTGTAATGTTTTCCGAAAATTCTTTAAACTTTACAGTACTACTCTTAACATAATCCGTACTAATGGGAATAATGACCAATTGCAATTGACGTGACCGGAAACACAAAATAATGGCCCAAACGCCCGCTTGAGCGCGAGTGTGGTGTGTTGCAGCGAGAAGAGCGACGTGGACAGCGTGGCGGCGGGCCGCAAGACGCCCGCGCTGGGGCCGGGGGCGATGGACGGCGCGGGCGGCGGCGGGGGCGGGGGCTACCTGGCGTCGCCCGCGCGCCGCCCGCCCCACACCATCACGCCCGCGGGCGCGTCGCCCGACGCCATGAAGGTGAGGCTGGCCGCCATGGTGCTGCAGCCGCCCACGCGCGTGTGAGCGCCCCGCGCTGCGGCCACGCCCACCTCGCCCACGCCGCTGCCTGCCGCTGCGCCCGCGCCCCTCACGCACCTCCCACGCCCCCACAGAGCTCCTGGGTCCGCCCCGCCTTGACTGGCTTCAGTGATGGGCGAGGTCACACGCACCTCATATGCAAAGTTTTACCTGCCGAAGCGAGCTGGAGGCTAACACTACATGAATCAACTAAACATACCGTTTTCCATGCATTTTGATGTTTGGAATTTCCGTCTGCTCAGCCCTGCTGTGCCATAAGATAAGATAAACAATATTTGGTCGCAGAGCGTTGAGCCGGGAGTATTTTCTGAGGGATGTCCAATCCCTCCCTGAATGCGGCACTCGTAATAATCTCCATATTAATTTGGTTGTATTTAAGCAACTTCCAGACTGTTTCGGCAGTTCCGTTTAAAATTTTGAGTATGAACCATACGTGGCCTTTAATAACACTGAAAAAAACTCAAGGCGGGTTTCGATATGAAACGTTAGACCATTTCTTTACCGATGAAAAGTGGAGCTAGTGATTGTATTTCAATTCCGCTTCGCGGTTCGCCAATGGACTTTTGGACTCTGTCTGGGAGACGGGAGGTGCGCCCGCGCGCGGTGTTGTCGAGACTTCGCCGCCGCGTCCCTCACTGGCGCAAGCGCCACGCCTGCCAGCGCACGCCACGCCACGCCAGGCCACGCCACGCCACGCCACCGCCACGCGCTTGGACACAGCAGCTGCACCAGCCTGCTCTGCCTTGCCCCGCCACGCCACGCCGCGAAACGCTCCGCCGGCCGGCCCGCCCGCCCGCTCTGGAGACCCGTGCGACCATCGTACGCCGCAGTCGCATGCTGCAGTTGCAAGCGGCAGTTGCACGTCGCAGTCATAAGCGGCAGTCGCACGTTGCAGTCACAAGCGGCAGTCGCACGTCTCAGTCGCAAGCGGTAGTCACAAGCGGCTGTCGCAAGCGGCAGTTGCACGTCGCGGTTGCAAACGGCGGCTGCAAGCGACAGTCGCAAGTGGCAGTCGCAAGCGGCAGTCGCAAGCGGCAGTCGCACGACGTAGTTGCAAGCTGCAGTCGCAAGTGGCAGTCGCACGTCGCAGTCGCAAGTGGCAGTCGCACGTCGCAGTCGCAAGTGGCAGTCGCACGTCGCAGTCGCAAGCGGCAGTTGCACGTCGCAGTCGCAAGTGAAAGGTCGCACGCTGCAGTAGTACGCAGCACTCGCACGCGGGGTGGCTATTGGATACGATCGAGGGCTGTGCTTCTGCGACTCGTCCACGACTGCGAGTCCGTTTGCTCCGAATGGCCGCGCAGCTCGTCCGCGCTGATCGTCCCTCGCGAAGCATTTCAGATGAAGTATTTTACCTACCAAGGCCGAATCCTGGAAACGTTTCCACTATGATATTGCGTGAAAATGTTTAACACAAACAACTATTAGTTAAAAAAAAATGTATCCCACAAATATCGAGTATAGTTCGACATGAACAATGCCGCTGTCTTTCAACCCCGGAGGGATTTGTTCATGTCATTCGTTTGCTAGAGCTACTAGAGCTTGGCTCGTATTGACGTCTAAAAAGGAGAGAGACTAATGACTAATTGAAGCACTGTGCATACTAGTATTACACCCTCTCTGCCACGCATGACTATTAAAGGCGATGATCTAGTTAACAGATTAGTTGTAAATATATTAATACTATTTTGTCAGTTGTTTATAAATCTGCTTGAGGTGGATGTCCTGGAGTAATTCACTTCGCTCGAACTTAGCCGTTGCTACCCGACCGATGACGCACCCCTGGGGGGAGGTATGTTCTGTGAACGCTTTTTTGGCCTCGCACTTACACTTCAAATCCTGCTTGCCTCATTCATGAGCTGTATATTTCTTTAAAGTCGTAATACTACAATAATTGGTCATGATTGGTCAACTGCCAATTTCTTCTGAATGAAATTTGATCTTAGAGTTTATACATTATGTTATCAGACAGTGAAGGACAAGCGCAGCCTTCTACAGGCCAGAAAACATCTACTTTTTTTTTCGTGAAAAATGCTAGTGAGTAAGGGGTAGGAGATATTGGACGAATGGTGTAGCCTAACATTATCAAGCAGTGCTGTACAGGAAAGGGGGGGAAGACCCTGAATATATTTACCCCGAAGTTACAAAATTTAAAATCCTAGAAATTCGTCGGTTGCATTATTCAAAATATTAATTGTGAAATATTGGAAATATAATACAAATATGCTCATTTTTAGAACTCTAAATCACAATGTTAGCACCTAGTTACACTGAGCCTTTCAGCCAGAACCTAACCAAAGCTAAATTCAAATGTTTTAGTCCTTTTACGCAATTGGCTTTTAAAATAATAATAATAATAATAATAATAATAATAATAATAACAACAACAACAACTTAATACACTAATTATACTTTTTTTTCGTTGTGAGATAGTATATAAAATTGATTTATTGATCCATGCTTATGTTATAACATATATTTTAACATCTTATTTTTGTAATTTGTTATATTAGTTATATTTTTATATCAAGAAGAATATTGTCGCAACCAGAATAACATGCGTGTTCACCACATTGGGGTTTTGCCTCAAACTACATTGGGTACAAATATCCTTGAAGCGCTTCACTTTGTTAATTACGAGTACCTGTCTAAAATTATGTCATTATGTGAAATTTTTCAGAGGCCTTGAAGTTTATGGTTCTTGAGGCAACGCTCGTCAACGATTAATGCGATTGCTGGGCAATATAAAGGATTTCCTTTACTTGGCTCCCAAACACGCAAAAATGGGGTATAAAATTGGGTGGGTGAATTTTTTTTAGGTCCCTTCCTTCGATTTAATGGCAGATGCTCGGATCTTATATCGCTTTCCTAAATGTAAATATTTCATTGTTTTCCTTAAAACTTATTTTCTTCTGCAAATTATTATTATGTACTGCCTCTAAAGATGCCACTTTTACTTTTTTGTCTTTTATACAAGTTTCAAGTTTTGATAAGTATATTAGTTTCTCTATGCGTTGCTTTCTTTCCACAAAATAATTTTGCCTCACTAGTATTAGGAAAGGAGTTAACTTCAAACTCAAAGCGGTATATTATCCATTATGATGTAATGTATTTATCTACCGCATTCGATGCGGTGAAAACAAGAGCACAAATTGCAGTTTATTAAACCTGTGTGAAGCTAATTTTATATTTTAAAAAAACCGTTACGTCTATTATTACATTTCTTATTGCCCATGTTTTAAATACCTTAGTAGAGGAGGCAAAATTATTCTGAACTATATCTCATAAAAATATTTATCTGCTATGTCTTTTGAAAATGTAAATTGCACTTCGTGTAGAACCTTCCCTTCAAACTTGTGTTGCCTTACAAGGATGTACATCAATCAAACTCAGTTCTTTCCGCAATCGAATACAATTTTTTGACATCATTGCCGTTGAAGAAGTTGAAGCTTTCAAACGAGTAGCACAGATTGCGTGACAGAATAGTTCTCGGCCGTCGGGAAGGCGCACAGTGTTTCACTATTGCCTCGTTTAGAAGTTACCTTCGGAGAATAGGGTACGTAGTAACTAACTGATAACTCAGCTGTCTAAAGAGAAAATGTTTTATCTAACTAAACGAAACTAAAAGGTGACTAATTCTTTATATCCCTATGCACACTGAGATGATGAATCTTAATCTATCATCAGAATTGGTCAGTTACGTTAGATTTTCTCATAAAACTAAAAAAATAGTTTAAGTTTACACATGCACACACACACTAATATATACATATATATATATATATATATATATATATATATATATATATATATATATATATATATGCACCTCATGAGTATTTTCTAAAATATATTATATACTTATAGATTACAGTTATTGTATGTGCTTTCACAATAGTTTTGACAATTTTTTAAGGCAGCAAAAGGGAGTTCCAGTTTTTTGGGAAAGCTATCCAGATGTTAATTAATGAAATATAATTTTGAATTCATTAAACATCGAGCTTTTCAGAGTTTTCCACTTTGTATTTTCATATTCGTTACAATTACTTAATAGCCGGAACCATATTTACTGCTTATAAAACTTATTACCGTTATTATTACTGTTTAATCTTTTGATTAATTATATACCAAGAGTTTTTAAATTGCTCCTACTTCGTTAATGAGTCCTTCATTACTCCCACGTTAATATGTATTTAAATGTGAAACGTATTAGTCCCATACTTCTGCTTCTAAATAAGAGTTGGTATAATGTGTACACACTTGTCAGTTGTACATTTAGCTCCTCCACTTCTTAGATTTTTTACCCTGTTCACATTTTCATTGTTGTTTCAAAGTGACATCATTCTAATAATAACTGACACATCAAGTTGTCAAGTCAACTTGCCGAGTTCACCGAACGGTGTCAGATTTGTTCAGGAACTTAGTTAAGTAGGAAGAACAAGAACAAGTATTGTGTTCTCTGGTTTTGTTAGCAAAGAACATACTCATATTAAAAATGTGTAATAAAAATATAATAGAAAAATTCCTTTAAAAGAAATACTAGAAGTGTCATAAAGGTTTAATATTTACTTTTTCTTTCACTTTTAAGTAATTTATAATAGAAGATTGTTGATAAGTTTTGTGTTGGTGAATAATACTGGTTCAAAAAAAATAAAGTAAATCATAAAAGAAGAATATTAGTAAACGTTTGGCTAAATGCATCATCTTCTGTTAGTTAGATTACGATTAGTTGTCTTCTACCATTATTTAGACGTAACTTGGATATTATCGACCAAAAAATATATATAATATATATTAAATTATTTTCTGATTTTAAACCCAGTGTGCCCGTGTTAGTAATGTATGTAACAAAAATAGTTTGGTTATCAGAGGATTAATAAATTTGTTACTACAGCTTTGAATCTTGTGTAATCTGTTGTAAAAGCACATAATATAAATATAGTCTGTAATTAATTATAGAAAAAATTGTGTAGGGTAGTCATGATTTGAATTGTTTGTGTGAATGTGTGAGACAGAGAAAGAGAGAGAGGTAGTGCAAGAAAGAAAGAGAGAGAGAGAGAATATATCAAGACTATTTCTTTCAATATTATTAGAAACTCTGATGTGATTGGCCAGTTATGGTGGTGGATTCGAATTCATACAGGCAAAATACATAGGGATATATGGGTCTAGACACCAGCTGAAGATATTTTTTCTTTGCGTAGCTGTATAATTCTTTATTACAAAATTAAAAACTTTCGTTTTTTATTTCGAACCCTATATGAAACCGTTTTGCTCTTTGCACTTGCTGCGTGAAACGATTCAAAGCAGCTGCCCTGCCAGCGGAGCACAGGCCAACCCCAGCGACTGGCGTTCTCACTCGACTGCACCACAGCACCGCCTTGCCTCGCCCCGCCCCGCCCCGCCTCGGCACTAGCGGCACGGCACGGCACGGCACGGCACGGCACGCACGGGTTCCGGCTCCAGCCCGGAGCTCCGCGCCCGGAGCCAGCGCAGACCAGGCGCCCCGCCCCAACGACTCTCCGGAACACGCACATTTGTAGACACTTTTGAGATATTTTTATAAAGTAAAATAAAGCTATTGATTCACCCAACACTGTATGCTGCATGTTAACACACGGTTCAGACATATAATGACTTACAAGGGAATAGTATGCCAATCATGTCGAAACCTGCCTTCAATATGTTGAGAAAATGAATTATCCACATTCCTTAAATCGTTATACAGTTTTTCGTTCAACCAGTTTAGTTAAACCACAATTATTTAATTTTTTATGAAATAAATGTGGAAAGTTCCTTTTCTGATGCATTAATATTGTGAAAATGATAGGTTTGCACAATGATTCTACTCCTGCGGAGTAATGTGTCGGGTATATTACTTGTTTAATAAAATTGGAATTGAATTGCAAATGGAAATCACGTGTCATGTTAACTGTTACTGAAGAAACACTTAAGGCAGGCTTCGACGCGATCGTTCCCTTACGAGAGACTCCGAGCGCGCAGTGTGTTGGGAGTGTTGCGGGTTGCGTCGCGCTCTGGGCTCTGCGTTGGCTCCCGGCCTCGGCACCGGCACAGTCACAGGCATGGTCTCTCACGAAGCACTCTGCACGGACTGCCAGCACTTGCTCGCCATTTTGGAGGGGAAACCAACGCTCAGTGTGTCCGCCATCTTGTCAAGTGGAGAGCGCCTTTAGCGAACAGAAACACTCCTGTTCACTAGTTCTTGCCCGACGTTTGAGAATGACTGCACGTTTGAGGCCACGAGATGGCTGGATAGAAGGGGCGCACCGGGTGATGTTTCACTGGTGATGGTATTTCAGCAGCCGTCGGCCGCACAGCCTAACATCTTCGTGTGCACGCCATCTGGAGTCTAAGGGCTGCCTCTCTGCACCTCCGCGGCTGTGGGGCGTAGTGCACGCCTCATCAGCCACCACCACCACTTCTTCTTCTTCTTGTTCTTCTCCTCCTCCTGCCACCTCTTCAGAAACGACCAATCCGCCGCAAACGTGTGTGTTTTGCAGCCGCGATCGCTCTCCGCGACCGACTACAGCAAAGGGACGTTTAGGAAGGAGCGAGAAGCCAAAGATAACGTATACGCAGACCTGCAGGTGCCCACCATAAGCAACAACGGCTCCACCATGGCTCGCCACAAGGCGGGCCGCCCCCGGCAGCAGGCACCGCCCGCCTACACGGCGCCGCCCCCCGCCCACGCCCGGCCCCTCGCCCTCGCCCACGCCGGCGCCCGCTTCCGCCCCTCCAGCCTGGAGCGCGCCGAGATCTGAGGCTGGGAGCGCGCGCCGCCGCGGCGTGGAACGCGCTCCTCGACAATCGCAACGGGCTAGCTCCGTGCCAAATCAGGTGTTGCAAGCCGACGCTCAGAATGACAACGCGTATCTCTAAAACAGAAACTTCACACGTAAATTTATGCGTAATATTTTCACGTTAATTTACACGAAATTTTACCCGTAAATTTACGGTCTTTTTTTAATTTATTCCGTGTAATCTAAATAAACAGGTGTCTCAGGAAAAAATATTACAATCTAGGTCGTGTAGAGGAGTCGAAAATGAACCATTTTGCCAGCGAAATCAGTGGAATGTTTCATATAACAGACTTACGCATGTGATAATTCTCCCCGGTTGTTAACTTCGTGTCCACTGGAGCTCGGTAGATCCACAAAATCTCTTTGACTGTTCATAACGTGAACTGTCTCACATCACCACACCACCAAAAAAGATGTCTAACAAGCACATATCACACGTGTATCTCCGTTGGGTGACATTTTTCCTCTGTTTTTTCATTTGCAAAAAGGTGTTCATTTTCGACTGCTGAACGCGCTCTAGCAGTTAGGAACTTTCATTTCCACCACATTTATTCTAAGATACGTGTATATTTATATTATTACGTACTTGGAGTTTTTTTATTGCCATTAAGACTATTTTAACAAACAACCTTTTTTTATTTTACTTCAAGAAAGACTATCAGTTTTAAGAAGTAAGTTCTTTTTCGATTAAAGTGGAGATACGAGATCTTGCTTCTAATGCGTCGAAATGTGTGTTCTTTACGCGTGTCCACACGTTGCCTTCAGCTGTTCGCTGGGACGTTAGAAGAAGTCCCGCAGGGCGGCGCGTGCGCGCTCCCGCCGCCCTCCCGTCCCCTCCGCTCCCCTGCCCCGCCCCCCGCCACGCCCCTCCTCGGCTGCGGCGGCCGGGCCGTCCCTCCCCGAAGAGACTGCGTGTGAGTGCGTGGAGGGGTCGCTCCACGTCGAGACTTTATTTTAACGTTTCAATACATTTATATATTTGTGTAAATATTCAGAAGAATATACGAAAGATTCTTATTGTGACGAATAAGAAACTGCTGAATGAAACGTGGGAGTTGTATGAACCGGATAACATTGAACTTTGTGTGAGTGCGTGTGTATGCGTTTGCACAGTTGCGGGTTTCGTAATGGGAGAACACTGCGTCTACCCTGTTACGCAAATTATTGCTCTGACTACTCTGTTACATATGTGTGTTAATAAGTGTATATGTTAATATTATACTTACAACTTAATATTTTTCATATTGTATAACTTGGGATGGCGTTCGCAAAGAAAGGAAATGAACGTGAAAAATAAGTTTGCTGATAGAGCTTTGTGCCACTTGAGGTTTGAGCACTCGAGGATGTGCTGGTGTGTACTTCATTGTAGCGAACTCGTTTCTACGTAATGTTAATGTGATCATTTTCTAAGGTTACCATGGTTACTCCTCGCCGTATTGGGGGAAATACTTGAAAACAGGGGACATTGATAGTGTGATTTGTTTTTAACTTCAAAGCTTTGCCAAGACCTTTACAAACGTGTACGTCGCACTTCTAAAACAAAATATTTGCCATCAATATGTATCGCTAGAGAAAACTGTTAAGTTCCTGTACTTTCTATTTTTATAAAATTATTCTGAATTGAGCATACTAAATATATAACATACCCGTTAGAACTAAATGAATTTAATGCGCTGTGTTAATAAGAAAGCATTTTGTTATAAAATATTAATTATTTATCAAACCCTGTTTAAAAAATAATCGGGTTGTTTTCACATTGTAGTAGAGTCTTTATTCTGGTTGCAGCTTATATGCTACTGCCTGTAGTTTTGTACATATAAAGCGGTGAAGCATAAGGGGACCGACCCAACAGAAAAATGTGAAGTCAACTTGAATGGTAGTTATGCTGGAGAAAATATTTTAGCTGTGTTGTTAGATTTTATTTTTTAGATGTACGTATCTTATTATATCAAAACATTGTAAAATGGAAACGTCTGTATGAATTGTACCAATACCATGTTTGAGAAAGCATTCTATACAATTAATTGTTAATATCTGTGGTTTCTCAGTGTTCATTTCGAGCTAGAGCATAGCTCTGAACGCAGTTTGTCTGTGTTTTGAGTCAAGAAAGAGGGCAAGACAACTACCTTGCGTCGTCATCGCTTCGTCCTTCGCCCAGATTCCAATATGAACAGGTTGCCGAAGGGTGAAGAGCAAGCCGTTGAAGTAGCCAGAGGCCTCGTAAGCTGGCTTTCCGAGCCTTTAAAGGCCATCTCACTCAATGGAGCAGTGACGTCAAGGTAGTACAATGGTGGTAGTAACACGTCGCCCACCACCGTAGCATACCCGGAGCTTATCTCTACATCTAGAGTCGTGAAAGGAAAAGCTGAGTTTTCCTACAGCGATGGGGCTGTCGAGACCTTCAGAAGCGTGTTCGTCCAAACAGGAATTATTTTCATGCTATAAAAAATTAGTGTACAAAAATAAAAGTAAATTGTTAATGAACATAACTGTTAATTTATTTATGTAACCTTCATCTAATCGTGCTTCACGTGTAAGTTCCAGAGCTACTTCCAGTAATTGCTCACTTGTGAGGAATGAACCGCGTGGAACGGATATTTCTTTGTCCCACCCGCGCCACCAAGTATACCTTGACATCACTGCACATGCGCCTACCCGGAGGCCTTTGTGAGGCTGCGATGCAAGATAGTTCCCCTTGCACCCCGACATTAGACTCTTGTGTCTGCACAGCATCCAAGGGGGGGGGCATGATCCAAAAGCTGAATGGAAACCGTGCTGTAACAGGACTTCTGCTGCACTTGGCAAGGGACTGCTTCCGTTTGTGTACAGGAAGTGTGGCGCACGTTCGTATTGCGAGAAAACAAAAGAAAAAAGAAATTAAGTTTTGTGCCGTCGTCGAAGCTCTTTTGCTTTCCGTTTGTGCGCACGCGCGCGTGTGTGTCTGTGTGTGTCACTGTGTGCAACTTCTGTACACGAGGATTAGTCAGCCCTGGTGTAGCAGTGTTCAATAAATTGTGTCAGTGGTGCATGCGAGTGTTTTTTTGTGGAGCCGGCCAAACATTTTCGATCCAGGGGGTCACAGCTTCTTCAAGAAACCACATTCACGATTTCCAAATTTTCATAATATTAGTATTTCTGTTCCTTAATTAAACATGTGGATGAATTCAGTGTGCAAAATATCTCGCGGGAGTCCACCAAGTTGTTATTTCATGAGGTGATTTTTCAATGAAAAATATTGTTATCAACAGTCAAATAATGTCTAATACATTTTCACAGAGACCACTGCCTTATTGGGCGTTTCCAAACCAATCTAATTAAACATTTGCTTTAAAATAAAGAATTAGAGATTGGATAATAACATTTAAAATTTAAACATAAAAAATCTAATTAACTATGAAAAAAATTATTTTCTATGAAGTGGAACATCCTTTTGTTTTCAGGAGGTTTGTGAAACAAAAGTTGATTTCAAATTACGTTGTGTTGGAACGTTTTACTGAAATGCCCTAAAAACTTGTTTGAAATGTGACCCCCTCTTTCCTCCTCTCCTATATTCACGCCTCATCCTCTGAAGGAGATGTCACGGATCACCACGAGAATCTATTAAGATTAATTTGCTCAAAATCAAAGAAGCTGTAATTAATCAAGAACAACCATGTACTCTCAATTGCAGAGACCCTTTATATAAAATAATTCACACGAGTACAGGTGAATTCTACAAAATATCAAAAATGGAAATACTCAGCGTAATGAATATATAAGCCATAGGTTTACGGTTACAGGTCGGACAAATTTTCATTATGTAAATCACCATTTTAGAGAGTTTTCTTTTCATTCAAATAAATCACTAAGTCGGATTATAGAATGGGATCAGTGGAAAATTGGTATTTTGTTTCCGTGGTAGAAACTGCGAGTAATCGCTACCGAACATATTATCTTTACTTTTTAAATGCCTCATAGCAAAAACGTCGATGCAGACAAAAGAGTAAATTTTATAAAAAATTAACTTTAAAATTTAGTAATAATGAACATCTAGTTCCTAGAAAGAAGAATCGATTAGAATATTCAGAATTGTGCTAATCCTATCATTACCGGTAAAATTTCAAAACAATCGTTGATAATTTTTGTCTTCTAATGGGAAAAACATTTTGCAAAACTAGTATCTAATTAGATAATTGTAGCAGTAGTAAGTTTTGTAGGTTTTTTCCATTTTGCAAGCATTTTATATCGAATCGTGCTGATAGAACAGGGTAAAATAAAATGCCACATTTGCAATGACATTTTTTTGAACTTAGTTTAAAGGAACGGTCGTATGATGTTGAAACCCGCCTTGATAGATACGTAATAGGTCACATGTGGTTTATATGCATTTCTTAGCTGCCAAAATAAACTGTAAATATTATATTTAATCAATCATTAATGATGGGAAATTGTCAAGTGACACGTGCAATAAGGAATTGGATAGCAATTCACACGAGCAATAAGGATGGGAGAACAGTACAGTAAAAACAGAAGCTTCAAGCATATAAACTACCTGAAAATGTGCATATTTCATGTAGTTTTCGAGTCACTTCTAGTTTTTCGCACTAAAAGTTTACATAAAAGCATGAGTGCCCCCAATCATCACTGAAAATATCAAGGCAGGTTACAACAAGACGTCAGAATAAATTCCCTTGCTGTCCAGTCGCTAGATAGGGTCACTGCCTTTGCGCATCCCGTATCGTCCTAGGTAAGTAAAACAGGTAAGTCACAGAAAGAAAATGACCAGGAAGAAAATATATTTAGGCTGTTACGTTAACCTTATAGGCGTCAGTAGGAGGGTTCACCCTAAATTGGATATCCCCCCCCCCCACCCGAGACCTCAAGTCCACCACCCTGGGACGCCACAGGTACAGATCTCACGGAAAACACGTGAACTACGGGAAGACCCGTTTTGAGAGGTGTTGCCGACATCGTTCGTTCGACGAATTGCGCTTATGTTCTCAAATTCATAACTCAAGCTTCCAGGCAAAGAATATTTATTTCTTATTACTGTTTGTAGCCACCAAAGGCTCCCTCATGGGCCGCCGGATCACACCATACAGCGGGGAGGAACCCCACAACCTCCCGAAATAGGACATTCACTACACTGACGAGACTAATGCCCATAGAAGTTGACGTACCCTGAAACATCCATAACGCAATCAAGTATGGCAGCGATGACTCGGAGATGCGTTTGCTGCCGAGATCCACCGCGTGAGATGGATTGATTGATTGATTGTTAGTGATTTGGGGCTCATCTATTAAGGAGGTTATTCGTCCCGTAAGTTTAGTGCCCGGGAGGTGGCGGTGATCTTTTCCTCCGGTGAATAGCGAGATCCGGCACCGACCTACCGTCCACAAGCGGGGTTTTCCCCAACCAAGTATCTCTCATCAGTGGTGTACCACCCCAGCCTGAACCAGCTCTAAGCCCCAAACCGGTCTCCCGGTTTGTGTGGTAGTGTACTACATGTTATTGTAAGTGCGTGTGTAAAAAGAGAGGATAGGACAAGGAAGAGGAAGGACAGATCGCGCGTGGTTCGTGGCCCGTTTGTTAGGGTACTGCTCTGGCATTCACCTGGTGTTGATCGGAGAAGCGTGAAGTGGAAGTCTTCGCTCAGGAGACGAGTAGGAGGCCGTGGAGAGCATTTTGCAAAACTATTATCTAATTAGATAATTGTAGTGTAATGTAGATAATTGTAAGTTTTGTAGGCTTTTTCCATTTTGCAAGCATTTTATATCGAATCGTGCAGATAGAACAGGGTAAAATAAGGTCACCTCGCAACGGCAGCTCCCTGATCGGTTGGGGGCTCCGCAGTTGTCCGTCGGAGCTCGAGGCGAGCGGGTGCGCCCAAGGAGAAAAAAAAAAAAAAAAAAAAAAAAAAGAGCTCCCTGATCGGTTGGGCGCAATACGTTGAACGAACGATGCCGTAGATAAGGGAAGCTGCCACCATCAGAGAAGAAAGAATTGATTTTACAATTCCGTCTTAGTCTTATCTCTTCGCCCAGTTCATTACGCACGGAGGCAGAACGGTCAAGAACAGTATGTGATGAGAGCCACTAATTTATCCAAAATAAATATTAATATGTTCAAGCATCATCATCCCAACAATTGTTATCATTTCTCTTCAATCTCTGGATACTACCTGGCGGAGGCCATTAAATGGCGGCGGTTGCGCTACTAGGGACTTTAGAGAGGTCAAAAGGAAAGAGTACTCCTTCACACACACACACACTCGGCCCCTCGGGCTACAAAATTATATATTGTACTTAATATGATAGCACGATATTGCGTTCTATCAGTTTCAGCTTGTTAAGTCCAGAGTTACATATTACTGTTGTCTCAGTAGAGACTCTGACCTAGAGGTTCCAGTGTTTGAGTCCCGATAGTCTCGGATTTTCGACACAAGCTGTAAAGCGAGATCGAATTCATCTGCTGTCTGAAGGAGAATTGTAACGTCCAAATGCTGTGATCGGAATTTGTCCGTGGTTTCTCCCATCTGTACCAGGATAATGCTGCTACTCTAATAAACGGGCCACGGACTACGCGCAATTTTTACTTTCTCTTTTCTGTCCTATCCCATCCACTTACGCCCACACTTACATGCAGTTCACTACCACATTGCTGACGAGTTACAGCTCGTTCCGGCTGGAGTTTCAGGGCACTTGATGTGCCCTAAAATATCAATCAATTCGAGGTTTTTACAACTATTCACTTCCATATAGAATTCATTAAGGAGAGGTAACGGGTTTGTATTCTTGTAAGATGCCATCGACACAAACTTCGGAGAATTAATGTACAGCTATGCATAAAAAGATTCAAATATCAAATCAGACAAACCAAAAAGACAGAATTTCGAGGATTGCTCTAGAAATAAATTAACTGGCGTACCTCCAATTAGCTACACTCGCTACAATATCACATGTTACTATCCTGCAAACTTGGACACCGTTCGTCCTAGATCCTTTTTAGTAAACAGGAAAGCAGAGTAGATACTCTTGTGGTTTTATTTTCAAAGTGACAAGAATTCTCAAATTTATAGTATCTGAATTACATTAACGATCAAGAAATTTGGTTCAGACAGGCTAATAATAAAATCGCATGATCTGGATTTTGTAATTTATCAAAAGCTGGTTGTCATTCTTTCTACAAGTGCATGAATTGATTAATATTACTAATTCAGATTGGGTGAAAGATAACTGCGACTGATTCACTAGAAATAAAATCTAACACCGTAGAAGTAATATTTCTTTCCGGGCATGTGATTTACCAAATCTGCAGCAGTTTGGTTTACGAAGTCAGCAAATGATCCAGATATAAGATTTGTTAACGTTAAATTTTTAACTAGTTTTAGTATGATTTAAATTGTCATACCCCAATGGCGGGTTGAGACACGCATGTATTATGTCGATAAAAATTGGTTTAGAATCACCAAAGTTTCGGAGAAATATATCAAAAAGCTTATTGTGTGTGGACACTTCCAAGAATTTCTTAAATGCCTCCTAGATTTGAAAAAATTCACAGTAAATGCAAGTATGGTATTTAAATAACTGAGCACTTAAACTACGTAAATTGAAAATGCAATTCTTGCACAGATAACTTGGTAAGAAAAGGAAATAAGGCAAGTAAATGACAGTATAATCAGGCACTTCGGTAAAAAGAAGAACGTTTTTGATTAATTAATAGTTTGTTATATAATCAGGTAAGTATACTTATAAGGAAACATTAGAAATACATGAAAGGCTACATTCCGATCTTTGTCCCCCTTCACCTAAAATAAATTTGATTTTCATTTTATATTGCAGTTCTACGTTTTTAGAAACCTGAGTTTCCTTTTGGATAGTCATTATTCTCGTCCAGTTGACGGAAATGTAGGAGGTTGTGGGAGACGAAGAAGAAAGAAGAGAACGAAAACAAAAGAAGTTGAAGAAAAAAGAAGACGAGAACGAAAGACGAAGACTAAAAACCAAGACGAAGATGAAGGCAAAAACGAAAGTCGAAGACGAAAAACAAAGACAAAATTTGAAGACGAAAAACGAAGATGATAGGCCTACCCGAACGACAAAGATGAAAGGTGAAGAAGAATTATGAAGGATAAAAGCGATGTCGAAAGACGAAAACGAACTGAAATATCAAAGACGAAAGAAAAATACGTAAGACGAAAAGGTAATCCGAAGGCGAACGACTAAGAGAAAAGGCAGTGAATCACAAAGGCTTGGAATGAAGGCAAAGAGTAAAGAACGAAGACGATGTGGAAAATGATAGACGAAAACTGAGAGTAATTGGGAGGCGGTGAACCTAGGTGAAATGTGAAGATTAAGAAGAAAAATGCGAGCGATAGACGAAAATATAATGGGAAATAAATGACTCCAGAGGAGGTAGAAATGACAGAGTATGTAAAAAAGAAGTCAAATAGGAAACAAAACAACTCTTTATTTATAAGCCTGACCATGAAAAATGTCAAAACTAAATTGCGCGGAGGAAATAGAGGAAGACCAGTTGTGCTAAAGAATGGCACAGACTTTCTCGTGCTAGTAATCTAATTTCTTTGGTCTAAGCTAGCTTTTCAGTCTTCTAACATACATTTGGCAGCTGCTATCTATCGCCGCCCAAAATACATTTTTTTTAAAGTTGTCACTTCTTCGGTCTCCTAATGGCAGAATAATATAGAAGAGAAAAAGCAGTTCCAAAAAAAATTAGATCCATTTTTAAGAAAACGGCGTTTAAGGGTAAATGCAAAATTTGAAGCTCTTTTTCACAGAAAATTTTTTGGCTTTAAAAACCTTCAATGGAAGTCATTTGAAGCACTTTTACTCACAAATGCAATAGTGTTTACAAATCGCTGCAAATGTGAATATTAACGCAGTGAGACATTTTTCAAGAAAGAAAATTTGTGTATTTTTTGAAATAAATAAATACAGTAAAATTAAGTTTAGATCGACTTAAAGACCACAAATAGCACTAGCCATGTGAAAAGTGTGAATAAAAAATTTGGAGCCATTTTTGAGAAAATGGCGTTTGAGAGTGTCTGAAAATGCGGTATTCTGAGCTGGTTTTTACAGAAAAAAAATTGAGTTTTGAGATACTTTATCTGACATTATTTAAAACTCTTGAAACATTTAAATGCAATAATATGAACAAATTGCTCCTAATGTAAATACTGATGACCTGAGAGGCAAGTCAAACAATACAATTTTTGAAAAAACAAAATAATAGAGCAATATTGCGTTTATATTGCCTTACAGAGTGCAATTAGCATTACCCTTAACAAAAACTTACTGAAAAAATTTGGAGCCGTATTTGAGAAAACTTTGAAAATGCCTCACGGGCTTCATGTTAAGTACCCCCAAATTTTAAAGAATGTTTTTCAAAATTTCAAACCCTCAACTAGAGCCCGATGTACAGAATTTTGTTCAATTTGGAAAAATTCCTATGCATGGTTTAGACACTAGTAGTGTTCACAGACGGACGGAAGGACAGACGTTAAAAAAATACTTTTTTGGTATCAGGTGACCCCAAAACGTGCATTTGCCTTGAAATCTCGAAATTGATTTTCTGAAGCAATACGTAACTTTCTCTATACTCCGTATAAACGTACTATTTTGATAAGTCAAGAAACTCGGTTAAATTTGAATGCTAAAATCGGTATCCAGCGTTAATAATAATGGTATTGTATGCAAGCTCGGAAATCAAAGAATATACGTTTGTTAGGCCTACGAATAAACAAAGTAGTCCATGCTTGGTTTCATAATCCTGTACAGATGGGGAGACACGGCCCCGAACACATATATATGCAAAAGGTGTGGAGAGGGAATTGAAAGCCGTGATCTTGTAGGAGGGCGCAAGAAATCACTCTCTTGAAAGATATTGAAGCGTATACACGTAAGCAATTGATGAGCAAGTGTTTTAATAATTTTTCAACTTAGTCTAGGATATAATTTAAATGATAGCGAATCGGGAACTTATGATTAGTCTGATAGATTGGTATTGTGTAAATATTAGTATTTGTAATTGTAATTGTAATTTTTATTAATGTAGTTGGAAATTTGAATTCAAATAGACTCCGTGTTTCGAGGGGATGTATAGTAGGATAGCTCCGTATACGGGAGGAATTTTCGATAATTAGCTGCAGATAGTTACGCGAGGGTGTCTCACACCCTTACAACTAGGGAAAGTCGCGACCCCGTATTGATTTTAAGGAAACTATTAATTCCTGTTCCGATGAGGACATTCCGGAATATTTTTAATTTATTCTAATGATTAGCAAGAACGCGATAATAGGGATATCAAGGACATTTGATGGACAACATTCTGCTGCCTAAACCGAGAAGTCATCTGAGAAGACATTGTAGTAAGCTTATGAATTATATTCAAAACCGCACGGTATTTTAATGTTTGTACACAGGAAAAGTATTTATCCATGTGCTCCACAGAAGTATTTTTATTGTTGAGAAAAGCTGATAATGTATATTAGTTGCCATCAATTCAATAATTGGTTTTAATCAATAGAACTTCTAGGAATCTTGATTCTGTATATAATTACACGTCTACATAGAACAAGAAAGGAATAAAATGTTGTATGTCGAATCCCATGATTAAATTGAAAGAAAAATTAATAAATTAGTGTTAACATTGAGAGAATTTATGAGCGTAGCAGGGCAACGGTACAAATGATATTAATAAAAACAGTGGAAATAATCCCCTTCGTAAGATTGGGATAATTATTTGTAGATAACTTCGAGAGCTAGTAATATTAAAAATATCTTAGAAGGAAAGGTATTTCTCTTTTTATTTCTCTTTCTCTATCTCTTTACGAGAAAGTAAAAAGGAAATGTACTGACAATTGGGGAAAATGGAAACAAAGGGCGAAAAACAAAGGCGATGACGATAGACAATGGTGAATATTTTAGATATTCACTTGAGACGATGATAATAATTAAAGAGGAAAATGAAAACAAAAGACCTGAAAAAACTATTTTAAAGTTTTAAATTTTACATTAAAGTGTCCTTTATGTCTTATACATATATAATATTACATCCGAAGTTTTGAGAGTTAAATTTGTTAGTCTTTAGTTCTTAAAATTGTTAAAATACATAAGAAACTCTTTAAAATTTTCTAACTCACACACTACTATTCTTCATTACAGTTCCACGTTATGTTTAACAGTAGTTTGTTTCGACTGGTTTTGTCATCTTTTTTCCTCGTAACTGATGGTCTCCAATATTGTTTCAGTAGTAAACATATCTTTTGCGGCTCATACATCCAACCAATCTTTATAAATGAGGTGTCTAAAGAAAGAGAATTTCACGGAGATGTGACGAGTTGCACTTTGACTTTAGAAATGAAAAGGAGTTGTTTAAGAAAACGCATCTAATTGTCCAGGTCAAATATAACCCGCAATATGTGATAGCATTTTCGCATCAATATCGTGAAATAATTCCTAAACGAAGCGTTCTAGGGCCTTAGAAAACAAAAATTGAAAGGCCAAAGGTCTCTATGAAACTTTCCTCACACCGTGATCTACAGAATAAGATCTTCCTCAACATTCTAATATATTTTTGCTTGTTGGATGCATCTCGATTCTTCCTCACCTGTTTAGAGCCTGAAGAATCTACCACTGTAAGTGAGATTAAATAAATTACTTGATATTCTACTACGTACTTCAAGTACACGGGTTTTTCCTCTCTGCTCAGAAAGTCAAATAAGAATGATTTGTATTGACAAGGGTGTATTGTATTGTTAACAATTAAAGGAGACAAATTGAACAAGTAACGGAGGATAAGAGGGTTTTGAAAGGGAAGATAACCATTGTAGAAATCAACCATTGTAGAAATCACGACCGTTAATAAGTAGTAGGATAATGGATCACGGAATCGGTCAATTAATGAATTACATTAGTTTGCCAACGTTTCCGAATATTTAATTCCTTCATCAGGGCGAACAAACAAAAAACACAATCACAATAAATAAGGACAAACTCTTCTGAACAACAACATAAAAAAACAGGAATGAACATACATGTAGAAAAATAATTACACAGATAACTAAATAAATAAATACATGATATACTGTATATCTAAGTCAAGGTCATATAAAGGATACACACCTTACTAATACATACACTGGTCAAACATAATATTCCTCCACAGCACAACTCCAATACAGAGTTGCTGAAGCACACACGTCCATAGCAGGTCCGACCATAGCCACGGCCCGAAAGAAAGTGAATGAAAAACCAGTGTATTGTCAGGACCACGTGCTAAGCAACTCCATGCCGGAACCATGCGTATCCGGTTTCATTATCATTTTTCATTTATTTATTTATTTACCCATTTTTAAAATTTTGTATCTTTTCATCCGAACCTGTATTACGGAAAAACATTTGTTAACAATTATTTGTATTACTATATTATTAATAAGGTACCCTTAATAGATATCTTGAGTATTGAGAGAAAATGTAAATCATAGTGTATTACGTACTTCCGGTGAATGTGTGTTGATATTTATATTGCTTAATTTCATAGGGTCAGTTTTTTGTTGTATTATTTATTTATTTTAATTTTTTTGTTTCTTTGTTTTTAAAATTTTTTTGTTTTGTTTTGTTTTGTTTTTTCCTCTTTTTCTTTTTAGCTTTTTGGATTTTTGGTTTCGTTTTTCCATTTTGATTTTTTCGTTATCGTTTTTTCGTTTTCATTTGTTCGTTTTCGATTTTTCGTTTAAGTTCTTTCGTTTTCGTTTTCTCATTTTGTTTTTTTTTTGCTGTTCGTTTTTTGTATTCGTCTGTTTTGCTCGTCTTTTCGTGTCCGTTTTTCCGTAAAGGTTTTTTCGTGAACATATTTTCCAGTTCGTTTTCTCGTATTCGTTTTTCAAGATCATCGTATCGTATTCGTTTTTTCGTATTCGTTTTTTCTAGTTGATATTTTTGTTTCGCTTTTTCGTGATATCTTTCTTTCATGTTCGTTTTTTCTGTTGGTTTTAGTTTTCGAATTTTCGTTTTCATTTTTCATTTTTTATTTTTCGTCTTCTTTCTTTTTTTTCTTTTTTATTAATTCCTGTTCGCATTTTCGAGTTCAGTTTTTTGGGTTTGTTTTATGGAGTTTCTTTTTCTCTTGTTAGCTTTTCGTGTTTTTTGTCTCCGTTTTATCGTGTTCGCTTTTTTATTAGTTTTTGTTTTCGCTTTTCCATGTTCGTTCTTTCGCGGTCGTTTTTTCGTGGTCGTTTTCCCGTGTTCGTATTTTCGTGCACGAGTTTTTGTGTTAGTTCTTTCGTATTTGTATTTTCCTGTTCGTTTTTCATGTTCATATTTTCATGTTCGATTTTTCGTGTTCGTTGTTCGAGTTGCTTTTTTTGTATTCGTTTTTTCTTGGTCGTTTTCTCGTGTTTGTTATTTCGAGATCATCATCTTGCGTTCGTATTTTCGTGTACGTTTTTTCGTGGTCGTTTTCGTGACTGTATTTTCGTATTTCTTGTGGGTACTTATTTGCGTGCTTTTTGCGTGTTCGTTTTTCGTGGACTTTTCTTGATTTCGTATTATCGTGCCGATTTTTCTTGTTAGTTTTTTCGGTGTTTTATTATCGTGTTCGTTTTCATGTTCTTATTTTTATGTTCGACTATTCGTGTTCATTTTTTCACGTTCTATTTTCCTGTTCGACTTTTCATGTTGGTATTTTCGTGTACGTTATTTCATTTTATTTTTTTACTTTTCGTCTTTGTGTGTTCGAATTTTCGTGTTCGTTTTTTCCTCATATTCTTTGTGTGCCTTGTTTCGTGTTCGTTATTTTGTGATCGACTTTTCGTGTTCGTTTTCATGTACGTTTTCGCGTTCGTTTTTCATTGTTTTTTTCCTGTTGGTTTTTCGTTTTCGCTTTTTGTCTACGTTCTTTCGAGTTCGTTTAATCGTTTTGATTCTTCGATTTCTGTTTTTTGTTTTCGTAATTTCTTTTTGGTTTTTTGGTTTCCATTCTTTCTTATTAGTTTTTTCTTATTCGTTATTTTTTTCATTTACTCCTGTTCGATTTTTCGGGTTCGTTTTATGGCGTTCGTTTTCTCGTGTTATTTTTTCGTGTTTCGTGTTCGTTCTTTTGAGTTCGTTTATTGTAGTCATCTTCCAGTGTTCCTATTTTTATGTTCGATTCTTCGTGCTAGGTTTTTGGGTTGCTATTTTCGTGGGCGTTTTTTTTCTTATTTTCATGTTAAATTTTTCGTGTTCGTTTTTCCGTGGTCGCTCTTTCGCATTTTTCGTGTTAGTTTTTTCGTGTTTGCGTTTTGGTGTTCCTATTTACGTGTTGGTTTTTTCTTCGTCCTTTCTTGTTCGCTTTGTGTGTTCCTTTTTTGATTTATTGGCTATTTGGAATTTCGTGTGCGTATCTTCGTGCTTGCATTTACGGATAATTTTTTGTTATTTATAATCTTGGTTTTTCGTTTTTGTCTATTCATTTTCGTTTTAGAGTTTTCGTTTAAGGTTTCCTGTTATCGTTTTCGTTTTCATTTTTCGTTTCTCGTTTTCCGTTTTTCCGTTTTCGGTTCTCGGTTTTCGTTTCTCGTTTCTGGTTTTTCAGTTTTCGTTGTCGCTTTTCGTTTTCGTATCTCCTTTCTCGTTTGTCGTTTTTCGTTTATCGTTTGTCGTTTGTCGTTTGTCAATAATCGTCTCTCGTCTTTCGTTTCTCATTTCTCGTTTGTCATTTTCCGTTTTTCGTATTTCGTTTATCGTTTCTCGTTTTTCGTATCTCCCTATCGTTTTTCGTTTCTCGATTCTCGTTTTTCGTTTCTCGTTTCTCGTTCCAGGTTCCAGATTCAAGGTTTCCCGTTTTTCGTTTATCGTTTGTCGTTTGTAAATTGTCGTTTCTCGTCTTTCATTTCTCATGTTTCGATAGTAGTTTTTTATTGTTCGTTGTTCGTTTTTCGTTTCCGTTTTCCGTTTTTCGTTTCTAGTTTTTCGATTCTCGTTTTTCGTTTCTCGAATCTCGTTTTTCGTTTCTCCTCTTTCGTTTCTCGTTTTTGGTTTTTCGTTTCTCGTTTTTCGTTTCACGTTTCTCGTTTTTCGTTTTTCGTTTCTCGTTTCCCGTTTTTCGTTTCTCGTTTTTCGTTTCTCGTTTTTCGTTTCTCGCTTTTTGTTTCTCGTTTCTCGTTTTTCTTTTCTCGTTTTTCGTTTCTCGTCTATCGTTTTTGGTTTTTCGTTTCTCGGTTTCCTTTTTTCGTTTCTCTTTTTTCGTTTCTCTTTTTTCGTTTCTGGTTTTTCGTTTCTCGTTGTTCGTCTTGTTTTTCGTTTCTCGTTTTTCGTTTCAGACTTTATGTTTCTTGGTTTGCGTGACTCGATTTTCGTTACTTTTTTTTCGTTCGTCTTTCTTTTTTTCGTGTCTCGTTTCTCGTGTCTTGTTTCTCGTTACTCGCGTCGCGTGTCTCGTTTCCCGGGGCCCGTTTCTCGTGTCTCGTTTCTCTTGACTTGATTTTCGTGTCTTGTTATTCATGACACGTTTTTCGTTTTTTGTGACTGGTTTTCCGTGTCTCCTTTCCCGGCACTCGTTTCTCGTTTTTCGTTTTTCAGTTTAGGTATCTCGTTTTTCGTGTTTCGTTTTTCGGTTTTCGTATCTCGGTTTTCCAGTTTCGTTTTTTGGTTTTCGTATCTCGTTTTTCGCGTTTCGTTTTTCGTCTCTGGTTTTCCTTGTCTCCTTTTTCGTGTCTCGTTTTTCGTGTCACGTTTTTCTTGTCCCGTTTTTTGTGTCTCGTTTTTCGTGTCTCGCTTTTCGTGTCTCATTTTCCGTGTCTTTTGTTTTTCGCGTCTCCTTTTTGGCGTGTCGTTTTTCGCTTCCCATTTTTTGTGTCTCGTCTCTTGTCTGGTTTTTGGTCTCGTTTTCGTGTCTCGATTTTCGTGTCTCGTTTTTCAAGTCACATTTTTCGTGTCTCGTTTTTCAAGTCACATTTTTCGTGTCTCTTTTTCGTGTCTCGTTTTTGTGCTTCATTTCTTGTGTCCCGTTTTTCGGGTCTTGTTCTTCGGTTCTCCTCTTCGTCTTTCGTTTCACGTTTTTCGTTCCTCGTTTTTCGTTTCTTCTTTTCCGTTTCTTGTTTTTCGTGTCTCGTTTTTCTTGTCTCATTTTTAGTTTCTCGTTTTGCGTGTCTCGTTTTTCGTTTCTCGTTTTTCGTGACTCGTTTTTCGTGTTTTCTTTCTCGCCTCTCGTTTTTTGCATCTCGCTTTTCTTGTCTGGTTGTTTGTGTCTCGTTTTCGTGTCTCGTTTTTGTGTCTCGTTTTTGTGTCTCGTTTTTCGTGTCTTGTTTTTTGTCTCGTTTTTCGTGTCTTATTTTCGTGTCTCGTTTTTCGTGTCTCGTTTTCGTGTCTCGTGTTTGTGTCTCGTTTTTGTGTCTCGTTTTTCGTGTGTTTTTTGTCTCGGTTTTCGTGTCTTATTTTCGTGGCTCGTTTTTCGTGTCTCGCTTTCGTGTCTCGTTTTTGTGTCTCATTTTTGTGTCTCGTTTTTTGTGTCTTGTTTTTGTCTCGTTTTTCGTGTCTTATTTTCGTGGGTCATTTTTCGTGTCTCGGTTTTCGTGTTTCGCTTTTCGTGTCTCGTTTTTCGTGTCTTCTTTTTCGCATCTCGTTTTCCGCCTGTTTTTTTCGTCTCACTTTAATTGTCTGGTTTTTCGTCTCTCGTTTGCGTGTCTGGTTTCTGTGTCTCATTTTTCGTGTCTCGTTTTTTGTCTCGTTTTTCATTTCTCAATTTTCCTGTCTCGTTTTTTGTGTCTCGTTTTTCGTGTCTCGTTTTTCGTGTTTTCTTTCTCGCCTCTCGTTTTTCGCCTGTCGTTTTTTGCATCTCGCTTTTCTTGTCTGGTTGTTTGTGTCTCGTTTTCGTGTCTCGTTTTTGTGTCTCGTTTTTGTGTCTCGTTTTTCGTGTCTTGTTTTTGTCTCGTTTTTCGTGTCTTATTTTCGTGGGTCATTTTTCGTGTCTCGGTTTTCGTGTTTCGCTTTTCGTGTCTCGTTTTTCGTGTCTTCTTTTTCGCATCTCGTTTTCCGCCTGTTTTTTTCGTCTCACTTTAATTGTCTGGTTTTTCGTCTCTCGTTTGCGTGTCTGGTTTCTGTGTCTCATTCTTCGTGTCTCGTTTTTTGTGTCGTTTTTCGTGTCTCGATTTTCATGTCTTGTTTTTTGTGTCTCGTTTTTCCTGTCTCGTTTTTCGTGTTTTCTTTCTCGCCTCTCGTTTTTCGCCTGTCGTTTTTTGCATCTCGCTTTTCGTGTCTGTTCTTCGTGTCTCGTTTTCGTGTCTCGTTTTTGTGTCTCGTTTTTGTGTCTCGTTTTAAGTGTCTTGTTTTTTGTCTGATTTTTCGTGTCTGGCTTTCCTGTCTCGTTTTTCGTGTCTCGTTTTCGTGTCTCGTGTTTGTGTCTCGTTTTTGTGTCTCGTTTTTCGTGTCGTGTTTTTTGTCTCGGTTTTCGTGTCTTATTTTCGTGGCTCGTTTTTCGTGTCTCGTTTTCGTGCCTCGTTTTTGTGTCTCGTTTTTCGTGTCTTGTTTTTCGTCTCGTACTTTGTGTCTTATTTTCGTGGCTCGGTTTTCGTGTCTTCTTTTTCGCATCTCGTTTTTCGCCTGTGTTTTTTTGCGTCTCGTTTTCGTGCCTGGTTTTTCGTCTCTCGTTTGCGTGTCTGATTTCTGTGTCTCATTTTTTGTGTCTTTTTTTGTCTCGTTTTTCGTGTCTCGTTTTTCATGTCTCGTTTTTTGTGTCTCGTGTTTTGTGTCTTGTTTTTTGTGTCACGTTTTTCTTGTCTTGTTTTTGTGTCTCGTTTTTGTGTCTCGTTCTTGTGTCTCGTTTTTAGTGTCTTGTTTTTTGTCTCGTTTTTCGTGTCTTATTTTCGTGTCTCGTTTTTCGTGTCTCGTTTTGGTGTATCGTTTTTGTGTCTCGTTTTTCGTGTCTTGTTTATTGTCTCATTTTTCGTGTCTTATTTTCGTGGCTCGTTTATCGTGTCTCGTTTTCGTGTCTCGTTTTTCGTGTTTTCTTTCTCGCCTCTCGTTTTTCGCCTGTCGTTTTTTGCATCTCGCTTTTCGTGTCTGGTTGTTCGTGTCTCGTTTTCGTGTCTCGTTTTTGAGTCTCGTTTTTGTGTCTGGTTTTTCGTGTCTTGTTTTGGTCTCGTTTATCATGTCTTATTTTCGTGGCTCGTTTTTCGTGTCTCGTTTTCGTGTCTCGTTTTTGTGTCTCATTTTTGTGTCTCGTTTTTCGTGTCTGGTTTTTCGTCTCGATTTTCGTGTCTTATTTTCGTGGCTCGTTTTTCGTGTCTCGGTTTTCGTGTTTCGTTTTTCGTGTCTCGTTTTCGTGTCTTGTTTTTCGCATCTCGTTTTCCGCCTATGTTTTTTGCGTCTCGCTTTTCGTGTCTGGTTTTTCGTCTCTCGTTTGCGTGTCTGGTTTCTGTGTCTCATTTTTCATGTCTTGTTATTTGTCTCGATTTTCGTGTCTCGTTTTCATGTCTCGTTTTTTGTGTCTCGTGTTTTGTGTTTTGTTTTGTGTGTCACGTTTTTCTTGTCGTGTTTTTTGTCTCGTTTTTGTGTCTCGTTTTTAGTGTCTTGTTTTTGTCTCGCTTTTCGTGCCGGGTTTTTCGTCTCTCGTTTGCGTGTCTGGTTTCTGTGTCTCATTTTTCGTTACTCGTTTTTTGTCTCTTTTTTCGTGTCTCGTTTTTCATGTCTCGTTTTTGTGTCTCGTTTTTCGTGTCTCGTTTTTCGTGTTTTCTTTCTCGCCTCTCGTTTTTCGCCTGTCGTTTTTTGCATCTCGCTTTTCGTGTCTGGTTCTTCGTGTCTCGTTTTCGTGTCTCGTTTTTGTGTCTCGTTTTTGTGTCTCGTTTTTGTGTCTCGTTTTAAGTGTCTTGTTTTTTGTCTGGTTTTTCGTGTCTGGTTTTCCTGTCTCGTTTTTCGTGTCTCGTTTTCATGTCTCGTTTTTGTGTCTCGTTTTTGTGTCTCGTTTCTCGTGTCTTGTTTTTTGTCTCGTATTTCGTGCCTTATTTTCGTGGCTCGATTTTCGTGACTCGTTTTCGTGGCTCGTTTTTGTGTCTCATTTTTGTGTCTCGTTTTTCGTGTCTGGTTTTTTGTCTCGTTTTTCGTGTCTTATTTTCGTGGCTCGTTTTTCGTGTCTCGTTTTTCGTGTCTCGTTTTTCAGGTCTCGTTTTTTTGTGTCTCGTGTTTTGTGTCTTGCTTTTTGTGTCACGTTTTTCTTGTCTTGTTTTTGTGTCTCGTTGTTGTCTCGTTTTTAGTGTCTTGTTTTTGTCTCGTTTTTCGTGTCATATTTTCGTGTCTCGTTTTTCGTGTCTCGTTTTCGTATCTGGTTTTTGTGTCTCGTTTTTCGTGTCTTGTTTTTTGTCGCGTTTTTCGTTTCTTATTTTCGTTTCTCGTTTTTCGTGTTTGGTTTTAGTGTCTCGTTTTTGTGTCTCATTCTTGTGTCTCGTTTTCCGTGTCTTGTTTTTTGTCTCGTTTTTCGTGTCTTATTTTCGTGGCTCATTTTTCGTTTCTCGGTTTTTGTGTTTCGTTTTTCGTGTCTCGTTTTCGTCTTCTTTTTCGCATCCCGTTTTCCGCCTATGTTTTTTTGCGTCTCGCTTTTCGTGTGAGGTTTTTCCTCTCGTTTGCGTGTCTGGTTTCTGTGTCTCATTTTTCATGTCTTGTTTTTTGTCTCGTTTTTCGTGTCTCGTTTTTCATGTCTCGTTTTTTGTGACTTGTTTTGTGTGTCACGTTTTTCTTGTCTTGTTTTTGTGTCTCGTTTTTGTGTCTCGTTTTCAGTGTCTTGTTTTTGTCTCGCTTTTCGTGTCGGGTTTTTCGTCTCTCGTTTGCGTGTCTGGTGTCTGTGTCTCATTTTTCGTGTCTTGCTTTTTGTGTCATTTTTTTCTTGTCTTGTTTTTGTGTCTTGTTGATGTGTCTCCGTTTTAGTGTCTTGTTTTTTGTCTCGTTTTTCGTGTTTTATTTTCGTGTCTCGTTTTGGTGTCTCGTTTTTGTGTCTCGTTTTTGTGTCTCGTTTTTCGGGTATTGTTTTTGTCTCGTTTTTTGTGTCTTTCTTTCGTGGCTCGTTTTTCTTGTCTCGTTTTCGTGTCTCGTTTTGGTGTCTCGTTTTTGTGTCTCGTTTTTGTGTCTCGTTTTTCGGGTATTGTTTTTGTCTCGTTTTTTGTGTCTTATTTTCGTGGCTCGTTTTTCTTGTCTCGTTTTCGTGTCTCGTTTTTGTGTCTCATTCATGTGTTCCGTTTTTCGTGTCTTGTTTTTGTCTCGTTTTTGTGTCTCATTCATGTGTCTCGTTTTTCGTGTCTTAATTTTTGTCTCGTTTTTCGTGACTTATTTTCGTGGCTCATTTTTCGTTTCTCTGTTTTTGTGTTTCGCTATTCGTGTCTCGTTTTTCGTCTTTTTTTCGCATCTCGTTTTCCGCCTGTTTTTTTGAGTCTCATTTTTCGTGTCTGGATTTTCGTCTCTCGTTTTCGTGTCTGGTTTCTGTGTCTCATTTTTCGTGTCTCGCTTTTTGTGTCGTTTTTCGTGTCTCGTTTTTCCTGTCTCGTGTTTTGTGTCTCGTTTTTCGTGTCTCGTTTTTCGTGTTTTCTTTCTCGCCTCTCGTTTTTCGCCAGTCGTTTTTTGCATCTCGCTTTTCTTGTCTGGTTGTTCGTGTCTCGTTTTCGTGTCTCGTTTTTTGTGTCTCATTTTCGTGTCTCGTTTTTGTGTCTCGTTCTTGTGTCTCGTTTTTCGTGTCGTGATTTTTGTCTCGTTTTTCGTGTCTTATTTTCGTGGCTCGTTTTTTGTGTCTCATTTGCCGTGTTTCGCTTTTCGTGTCTCGTTTTTCGTGTCTTCTTTTTCGCATCTCGTTTTGCACCTGTTTTTTTGCAACTCGCTTTTCGTGTGTGGTTTTTCGTCTCTTGTTTGCTTTTCTGGTTTCTGTGTCTCATTTTTCGTATCTCGTTTTTTGTCTCGTTTTTGTGTCTCGTTTTTCGGGTATTGTTTTTGTCTCGTTTTTTGTGTCTTATTTTCGTGGCTCGTTTTTCTTGTCTCGTTTTCGTGTCTCGTTTTTGTGTCTCATTCATGTGTTCCGTTTTTCGTGTCTTGTTTTTGTCTCGTTTTTGTGTCTCATTCATGTGTCTCGTTTTTCGTGTCTTAATTTTTGTCTCGTTTTTCGTGACTTATTTTCGTGGCTCATTTTTCGTTTCTCTGTTTTTGTGTTTCGCTATTCGTGTCTCGTTTTTCGTCTTTTTTTCGCATCTCGTTTTCCGCCTGTTTTTTTGAGTCTCATTTTTCGTGTCTGGATTTTCGTCTCTCGTTTTCGTGTCTGGTTTCTGTGTCTCATTTTTCGTGTCTCGCTTTTTGTGTCGTTTTTCGTGTCTCGTTTTTCCTGTCTCGTGTTTTGTGTCTCGTTTTTCGTGTCTCGTTTTTCGTGTTTTCTTTCTCGCCTCTCGTTTTTCGCCAGTCGTTTTTTGCATCTCGCTTTTCTTGTCTGGTTGTTCGTGTCTCGTTTTCGTGTCTCGTTTTTTGTGTCTCATTTTCGTGTCTCGTTTTTGTGTCTCGTTCTTGTGTCTCGTTTTTCGTGTCGTGATTTTTGTCTCGTTTTTCGTGTCTTATTTTCGTGGCTCGTTTTTTGTGTCTCATTTGCCGTGTTTCGCTTTTCGTGTCTCGTTTTTCGTGTCTTCTTTTTCGCATCTCGTTTTGCACCTGTTTTTTTGCAACTCGCTTTTCGTGTGTGGTTTTTCGTCTCTTGTTTGCTTTTCTGGTTTCTGTGTCTCATTTTTCGTATCTCGTTTTTTGTCTCGTTTTTCGTGTCTCGTTTTTCATGTCTCGTTTTTTGTGTCTCGTTTTTCGTGTCTCGTTTTTCGTGTTTTCTTTCTCGCCTCTCGTTTTTCGCCTGTCGTTTTTTGCATCTCGCTTTTCGTGTCTTGTTCTTCGTGTCTCGTTTTTGTGTCTCGTTCTTGTGTCTCGTTATTCGTGTCGTGACTTTTGTCTCGTTTTTCGTATCTTATTTTCGTGGCAGGTTTTTTGTGTCTCTTTTGCCGTGTTTCGCTTTTCGTGTCTCGTTTTTCGTGTCTTCTTTTTCGCATCTCGTTTTCCACCTGTTTTTTTGCAACTCGCTTTTCGTGTGTGGTTTTTCGTCTCTTGTTTGCTTTTCTGGTTTCTGTGTCTCATTTTTCGTATCTCGTTTTTTGTCTCGTTTTTCGTGTCTCGTTTTTCATGTCTCGTTTTTTGTGTCTCGTTTTTCGTGTCTCGTTTTTCGTGTTTTATTTCTCGCCTCTCGTTTTTCGCCTGTCGTTTTTTGCATCTCGCTTTTCGTGTCTGGTTCTTCGTGTCTCGTTTTTGTGTCTCGTTTTTGTGTCTCGTTTTTGTGTCTCGTTTTAAGTGTCTTTTTTTGTCTGGTTTTTCGTGTCTGGTTTTCCTGTCTCGTTTTCCGTGTCTCGTTTTGGTGTCTCGTTTTTGTGTCTCATTTCTGTGTCTCGTTTTTCGTGTCTGGTTTTTTTGTCTCGTTTTTCGTGTCTTATTTTCGTGGCTCGTTTTTCGTGTCTCGGTTTTCGTGTTTCGTTTTTCGTGTCTCGTTTTCGCGTCTTCTTTTTCGCATATCGTTCTCCGCCTATGTTTTTTGCGTCTCGCTTATCGTGTCTGGTTTTTCGTCTCACGTTTGCGTGTCTGGTTTCTGTGTCTCATTTTCATGTCTTGTTTATTGTCTCGTTTTTCGTGTCTCGTTTTTCATGTCTGGTTTTTTGCGTCTCGTGTTTTGTGTCTTGTTTTGTGTGTCACGTTTCACTTGTCTGGTTTTCGTGTCTCGTTTTTGTGTCCCGTTTTTAGTGTCTTGTTTTTGTCTCGCTTTTCGTGTCGGGTTTTTCGTCTCTCGTTTGCGTGTCTGGTTTCTGTGTCTCATTTTTCGTGTCTTGTTTTTGGTCTCGTTTTTCGTGTCTCGTTTTTAATGTCTCGTTTTTTGTGTGTCGTGTTTTGTGTCTTGCTTTTTGTGTCACGTTTTTCTTGTCTTGTTTTTGTGTCTCGTTGTTGTGTCTCGTTTTTAGTGTCTTTTTTTGTCTCGTTTTTCGCGTCTTATTTTCGTGTCTCGTTTTGGTGTCTCGTTTTTGTGTCTCGTTTTTGTGTCTCGTTTTTCGGGTCTTGTTTTTGTGTCTCGTTTTTGTGTCTCATTTCTGTGTCTCGTTTTTCGTGTCTGGTTTTTTTGTCTCGTTTTTCGTGTCTTATTTTCGTGGCTCGTTTTTCGTGTCTCGGTTTTCGTGTTTCGTTTTTCGTGTCTCGTTTTCGTGTCTTCTTTTTCGCATATCGTTCTCCGCCTATGTTTTTTGCGTCTCGCTTATCGTGTCTGGTTTTTCGTCTCACGTTTGCGTGTCTGGTTTCTGTGTCTCATTTTCATGTCTTGTTTATTGTCTCGTTTTTCGTGTCTCGTTTTTCATGTCTGGTTTTTTGCGTCTCGTGTTTTGTGTCTTGTTTTGTGTGTCACGTTTCACTTGTCTGGTTTTCGTGTCTCGTTTTTGTGTCCCGTTTTTAGTGTCTTGTTTTTGTCTCGCTTTTCGTGTCGGGTTTTTCGTCTCTCGTTTGCGTGTCTGGTTTCTGTGTCTCATTTTTCGTGTCTTGTTTTTGGTCTCGTTTTTCGTGTCTCGTTTTTAATGTCTCGTTGTTGTGTCTCGTTTTTTGTGTCCTTTTTTGTCTCGTTTTTCGCGTCTTATTTTCATGTCTCGTTTTGGTGTCTCGTTTTTGTGTCTCGTTTTTGTGTCTCGTTTTTCGGGTCTTATTTTCGTGGCTCGTTTTTATTGTCTCGTTTTCGT
>BLKR01004629.1:0-102748 GCA_011170035.1 Teleogryllus occipitalis | reverse complement strand
TTTACTTATTTACTTATTTTTTATTTATTTATTGCCCCTTCTTGGGCTAGAAATAAGTAAAAAATCTTCTTGAGGGCAAAAACCTCTCACTTTTGGGTAGGGTCGATTCGCTTATAATGAATACATAAATCAAAATTAAATAGAACATAAGTCGAGACAGTAAAAATACATAAATATGATATCAACCAAAACATTTCTTACACAAATATACTAGCACGTGAAAGTCCTATTGCTTTGGACTTTTGGGAACACTATTGTGTTATTACATGAGCAACAGTAACATATCACTCATAGATTATCACATAATTAATCGTTTCAAAACAAGGGAATATCCCAATTAAAATATACATACGTACAGCATTGATATTACACAACTCATTCGAATTTTTTTTATTATTCATCTCCAAACTTCTCTGTTTCGTGCTGCACGAGGCCACACATCAACTTCTTTACTGAAGGGGACCGGCAATCCCTTTTTTGTCTTCCCTGGCATCTCCATCCAATTCTTGGGCTGCAGAATGTCATTGTAGCTGCCAATCTTTGTTGTTCTTGCCGTGCAAACGGGTCCCGCCCCTCTCCATTTCGACTTCTCTGCATATTGTATTACCATGTGAGATGAGTGGTGAGGGTTCGCTGCTGTTTTTTTTCGGGTCCTCCCGTTTCACCTGCCTCTTATTCGAGCATTGCTCCTACACCAATCAAATCATATCACCAGCACCATTCGTATCACCAAATCGTGTCACCGTCTCAGCTACAGCCGAAAAAAGCTTGGTAATAAACTCAAGTCGTCCTTTGTAACACAAATGTAATGAAATAACAAGAAAAACATTTTCATCGTGTCCACATATCGTTTGTATCTATTTCTGTAGCATTGTACTTCTCTCAGTTTTACGGAAAAAATGTATCACACAATTTTGTTTCCGTTCATTCTTTCGTACATTCATGCAAACTTGACTTACCATAGCCTTTCCCCATAACATTGCTTAAAACCTATGTAAAACGTGTTTCATTCTAGCTCCTGCGTATCCTAAAATGTTTAATTGTTTATTGTCTAGTAAATCTGCTCTCTCACACTCTACAATAGATTGGTTAATGCATTTCTATTCTCAAATTTAGTCTTAATTATTGAAATAGATACGATAACTTGTTACAATAATACTGCGTATTTACTATAAATGTTAAAAAAAAACTGTCTCAAGATTTACACAGTATTGCTTCACCAGTAAGAATTTTTAAAAAAAATACGTAAACTCTGTTTTATGCTAAAAGAACACAATCTCTAGCGAAAGATGTTCGTAGTCCACTCGTTGGTGAATCGAACTCCCACTGTGATGCTCGCAGGTAATTCTCATTCCCGTAGGTTGCAGCTTCGGCTACATCGCGCAGAGATCGTGAGTGCCTTTGTCCTCCTCCTCCCCTTCCTTCTCCTCCTCCACTTCCTCCGCTTCTGCCATCGTTACTGCTGCCGCTGCTTCACCCTTTTCCAGATGTCCCTTCTCCTCATCTTCCTTCACATCCTTCTCCATCTTTCTTATTCCCTCTTGTTTCTTCTCCTTTTCCTCTTTCTCCTCCTTTCCTTCTTCTCCTCTTTCTATTTCTTCTATTATTCCTTTTCCTCCTGCCCTCATCCTTCTCCTCGCTACTGCCGCCTCCTTCCCCTACGCCGCCGTGTCCTCTCCTTCTCCAACGTGTTCGCCTCTTCCTCCTCCGCCACCTCCTCCTCCGCTGCCCTTGCCGCTACCTCCTCGAGCGCCTCTGCCGCCGCCGCGGCCGCCGGAGGTGTTTTTGTCGCTTTGTCGCGGGTGAGTGGCCGCACGGGCAGGGGGAGGGGCAGCGAGAGACGGACGGACGGACGCGCGCGGGGCGTGCGCTCGCCCACGGGCGGCGGCGGGCGATGCGGTGCCGGACACGAGTCAGGCGGACGCGACGCGACTGGCGGACCGGGAGATGTGGCTCAGCGGTATCAACTGATGTCACTGCAGCGCCTCTGACCGGGAGGTCCTACAGATACACTTCCCATGGTGGCAGAATTTTCGACACTAGCTTTTCAGCTTGGTAGAATTCAGCAGCTGTCTAGAGGAGAACTTAGTGGCCGTCTGCTCTGATCGGTAGTTTCCTTCGCTTCTCCAATCACCTTCAGGCGAATGCTGGAGCAGTACCCTAACAAACGGGCCACGGACCTCGCGCGATCTTTCCTTCTCTCCCTCTTCTTATCCTCATCTCTTACACTTATACACTTACACTAACATGCACTACACTAACACGGGTTTGTCTCGACTGGGGCGGAGCCCCGCTGGTGGGAGATACCTGGTTGGGGAATCCCCGCCTACCAACGGTGGGTCGGCGCTGGGTCTCACCCTCCAGCGGGGGAAGTTCACCGTCCCCTCCCGAGAAAGAGACATGCTCTACGCTTACGAGTCTAATGACCTTAGCAGGTATCTCCCACCAGCGGGGCACCGCCCCAGACAGGACAAGCTCTAAGCTCCCGACCGGTCTCCCGGAATATGTGGTAGTGTAGTGCATGTTAGAGTAAGTGTGTGTGTAAGGGGAGAGAAAAGGACAAGGTAAAGGACGGAAAGATCGCGTGCAGTCCATAGCTCGTTTGTTAGCTCCTGCATTCGTCTGGTGTTGATCGGAGAAACCACGGAAAACTACCGATCACGGCAGCTGGCCGCTAGAATTCTCCTCCAGACAGCGACTGAATTCGACCTAGCTGAAAATCTAGCGTCGAAAATCGTGCCGGCGTCGGAACTCGAACTTAGGACCTCCCAGTCAGAGGCACTGCAGTGAGATCAGTTGATGCACTGACCAGAACCGGTACGAGCTGTACGATGCTCCGGTACGAGGTTGCACGAGCAGAACCGGGTGGGCGCGCGGGCGGGGCCACGTTGAAGGAGGTGTAGTAGCCACCGGTTTCCGGGCTCGTGCGCGGCGTGGCTTGTGGAAGTCGATTATGTGGAACAGATGTGTCGGCTGCTCCGAGAAACGGCGCGTGCGCCCCGCGGGCGCCCGTGGGCGTGGCAACAGGTCTTTACCACCGGTTACACGCTCAACCTATAAATTCCCGTCCTGACACTTCGCCGCTGTCCTCGTCGACGGATATCCCTTGTGCCTTTGAACTTCCGGTGATATCATTCCTTGAAGCGTCCGGTGATATCGTTCAGGCGTGACCATAATGGCATGTTAATTAAAGGAAAATGAAGTTTCATGAAAGTCAAATTAGAAGTGTTATTGTCCCGGTCCATCCGTGGAGCCATTACGAGAGCGAAAGTTTCTTTGTCCCAGCAAGAACACGTCGCTACCCGCCGGATAGTGGATCTTACTCGGAACAGGGTTACACGAACCCACCTTAGGGATACGAGCACCATAACACGGACGCTGAAGAACATGCCGTCTTGGAGTTTGGGTTCCAATCCCGCAAAAGGTACATACGTTATGCATTGTGGCATTGCCATGGATCGCCTTTGAACCTACAAATTTCCCTGAAGTCGTAGGCCAGAGTCATGTACATGATCTTGGCTGTCCGTGTGACACGGCTTCGGATCATTCGAGTCATACCTGTTTACAGGTCCCTAATCTAACATAATGTCTTATGTTAGTGTCATAGGTAGTGCTGTCATCAAATATACAAACTTATTTTACAATGTGTTTGAATGTAAAATACGTGATGTAATCCTTAAAAAGGTCTTTCTGTTGATTGTAACTGTTTATTTCAATCCGAATCTTCAGTGCAGTGCAGCTATAAAAGCTTCTTATCAAGACATCTGCTTTTTAAAAGTTCTAAAATGACATGGAATGATAGATTCTACAATTTCAAAAGAAGTTCTAAAAAATTTAGATACCGTATGTGGTATTTATTAGAAGAATTGTCTGTCGTATCTCTCTTTGGTGATGAAATAGACGTACAAATCAAAATCAAAGTAGTAGCAAATTCAGCCAGAGAGAACCTGTACATAAAAGAGCGATATATTCCTTTTTGTGGACAATTGAATATAGAATAATACGGTAAGCGCAATTGTATTCTTATGGCCGTTTTTAAATTATTAATTCGTTAATATACAAATACATCTCCTGATTCAATTGCAACTTCATTTTATTGAGAACATTAGCCGTCTTTGTGTCAACAAAAAGCAGATATGTTCCCTTGCCTGAAGATGGATACTAGTTTTATTCAAGAATGGTCTTGGACCTGGAAAGGCAACTCTTCATATGTAGAAGTTCAAAGGTTATTTATAAAGTTGAAAGCTTTGAATGACTGCCCTGAAGGGGCTGTTAAATTAATGCAATATTTTCATGCACTTTGTAGATGTGGAGCGAAAGCAATTTATGTTGTGTTGTTCAAGAACATTGTTCACAGTACACATTTTGCCAGACGGAACACTGAAAAAAATAACCCTTAAGAGAAGTAAAGACCATAACGCAATCAAAAATAGTGAAAATGAATTAAATTGTAATATAAAAATATATATTAAACACATATCGGTAGTTTTCCATTGACTTAAAACGACAAAACCAATTATACCTAACATTCAAATTTCGCGCTTAAGTCGTTTAATATAGGTCTATTGGAGATGAAGTTTTATTTTTGAGTAAATTTGACCCAATGGAAAATATTTAGGGGGTGAGCCCAAAAAAATTAGCAAAACAAAATTATTATTATTATTATTATTATTATTATTATTATTATTATTATTATTATTATTTGCTATATAAAGGAAACCCTGATAATCTGCCTCGTCCGGGAGTCAAACCCAGGATTGCGCAGTGGAAAGCGAGCACGCTAACCAAAGAGCAGCCGAATAAGACACGGAGGCTCCACCTAGTGGAAATAGTCCCTGTTGGGAAGGTAGTGTCGGTAGTCGCCGAAAGTTGCAAAGACGTAAAACAGGAGTACATACAGAATATTGAAGAAAATCAGCGGCCAACGGGTTTTGTTCGTGACAGTTGTGGCCACAGGCATCCGGTTGTGGCCACAGGCAGTTCTGTTTTCTGGGAGAGGGAGCATGAAACTGTTTAAACGGAACGGGCGAACGTGCCATGTATTCCATGTCTGGGCCTCTGAGATGTTCCTAGGGTCACATCTAATTGGTTGCTATTCTGGAGTAGGGGAAATAATCGAAACTTCACATAGATCGCTGTTCTTCACATAGATCACACACACTTACTTCACATAGATCGCTGTTCTGCTGTAGGGGAAATAAATAATCGAAACTTATTGACTAAAGAAACTGTTTATCAACTAACATCTCATAGGTTGCTATTCTGGAGTAGGGGAAATAAATTAAAAAATCGACACTAAAGGAACTATTTCTAACTTGTACTAATAGTTCTTAGTTCAAATAATAGCAAAATTTGTATACCCATCAATAGGATTCGAATGTCTCAAGAAATGGAGCTTGGCACGTTCTTACTCCATGTGGCACAGTCTCTCCCCGTTTGGCGGTACCTGTTTTTAAGGTTTAACATTTTCCATAATTAGAAAATTTACAAATCTCTTTAAAATTTCCATCGTGGATTGTGAGATGAAAATACTATAATATCTCTCCTCTCATATAAATAAACACGCAAAGTGGAAAGAGCTAGTTACCTTTTGTGAATCATCTTGTTCAACGTGCTTTCGTAGATATTTTTTACTTTCGTGGGGGACAAATCACAAGAAACCCACCTTTCGGGAGAATACATCAATTAACTAAACATTCCTCACCGACTTGAATTTTTTCAAGACAGTTATTTCAGGCACTAGACAACCTTTTGTAGTGAATGGTGGTAATACTGATCAGTATGTCAGAATTCTGCATTTCTTATATTTAAAATTCATTGAATGTTACTTATGCTTTACTGAAAATCACTCGAAATGATTTCTATCAAACAATGTACACTGCGAGGGCTTGGCTCTAGATAGCCCTGCATCATGTCAAATACATTTTGTGAAGTGGGAGGATAACTTTTGTTGCATGTTATATCAGATAATTGAAATCTTCATCACAAATTTTTCAATCATTAAAGTAGAATTGGATGACTTGGTTCTAAATAAGATACATTCCTACACAGAGAATAAGATATATTCTTCAGTACATCTTAGGTAATAGTAAGTTAATACTTCTAACATACTCGCCCTATTGATTATTACATTTTGAGCAAGAATTTTGGTGCTGGTGTCACAAACGACACTGTTCGAGGAAGACAAGTATTCTTGACTCTGTGACGAAGAATTACGAATTGAAAAAGTTATCCTCTCACTTTACAAAATGCATTTGACATGATGTAAGGCTATCTAGAGCCAAGCCCTCCCAGTGTATATTGTTTGATAGAAATTATTTCGAGTGATTTTCAGTTAAGCATAAAAGTTGTACAAAAGTGAATGATTTCTGGGGAAGTATACTATAATATTTTTGGTCCTTGAATTTTAAAGACAGAACATTTTTCATATTAATATTTATTATATAATACATAGCGCAATGTTTCGGAAACAAAAGAAAGGTAACAAATTTCCAAAACGTTGCGCTATGTATCATGTAATACTAATAAATATTAATATAAAAAATGTTCTGTCTTTAAAAATCAAAGACCAAAAATGTTATAGTATATTGAAGAAATTCAGACAGAAAACAATAATTTTAATTCTGGGGAAGTGATTAAACAAAAGGCTGCATTTTCAAACTTTGGACCGTGTACTCGATTACACTAATTGTTTAGTCAACCGGCCGAATAACACGGACATTGACAGTTTATACTTGAAGATTGTGCAGTACAGTTCTGTAACCTGAAATACGACCTGAGTAATTAGCAATCGGTTGTCATATTGTATAACATCAATGGCAATGTTTGAAAACATTTGCATGCGTCCGAGGTGTTCACATATTTAGAAAGCAATTAATTGTTCTGTTTGTGTACTCCTTTTCCCGTTAACTGAAAGAATCACCGCTCTTTGCTTACGAAACAAATTACGTCTCCTCCTTCGCAAACTACCTGTTTGATGGTATCGCAACCAGTTAGCAACTCCGTTCGGAGTATTCACGGCACAAACACGTTACACCGTTACCTATACGAGATAATTCGTGTTTTGATCGAAAATACTTCGGACAAAAAGGGGCCCCGTGTGTTCCGGAGGCCATTAAGGCGCAACAGATCGTTATTACAGTTCATCTCGTCGTTGCGTGATGCACGACAAATGAAAAACGGGATTTGTACGTTCGCGGAGCGTCAAGCGTTTGCTGGTAATACTTTCTTGCTCTTCCCATGGGCAGACTCAGCCGCCTAACGAAATAATTCGGCAGCCTAACGACCTTCCTGTGTCGTGGTCGGTAGAGCCTTTTGTGATGTGCCGCTCCTAACCGCCCTCGTCTTCCTCGTGTTGAACTCATACGCCGCTCGAATGATGCACTAGCGGGTTCTTTCTGAGGTCGTGGGTTTTTTTGCTGGCTTTGCTCTCTAATTATGTAGAGGACTATCTCCGCTTTCCGCGTTCTTTGGGACAATGGATGTGCGGAATTGGTAGAGGAAGTACGAAACTTGTATATGAGTTGAGGTAGTCTTCATTCAGGGAAGTAACAAATTGTCTCGTTTATGTATCCTAAAGGATACATCTCAGTATGAACAATTATACAGTTGACTCCGGTTATAGTCAACTTCTGAGGCCTAACATGTGTGGTTCACTGTAGCAGAGGTTCGCTATATGCGATGATGTCAAAGTTAAAAGGAATTTCTTCACAATGATTGATTTTATTAATATACCCCAACATCCATTAACAGAACCAACTGAAAATTTCAATATCTTTATTTGTACGTAATAACTCAATTACTTTGAATTGTTCGCTTCGTAATTTTTATTAGATCCTTCTCCAGAGTCCGTGCTCTCTCCATACTTGATACTGCAATGTGCTCTGTCTGTAAGTATCGTAAAGCACTCGTGACACCACTCAATGCCTCTTGCACTGTTGGAACACCATCCCACTCTCCAAAGGCCTTTTAATCACCTAATGACATAAGAGATCCAATTAATTTTCAGGGCAAATTTCCTACGTTCACTATAGCCGAGGTTTAGGTTCACTATAACCGAATATCCTTATGCTTGTTGTAATGGAAGTGAAACGGGACCAGTGACTTAAGTACACTATATCTGAGGGTTCACTATATCCGCGTTCACTATAACCGGAGTCGATGGTAATTGTCTTTTCTTAATTTTCTGTTCGCGTAAAGAGATTTTGTTCAACACCAGTTTTTCAAATACGAACTCGTTAAGTAGTAGATAAGACTGGCCTAGGGGCTAGCGCCCGAGTACCGGGCTTCCTATTACGGCTAGGCCGACGCTTTCGGTTATGTACAGTTTAAGTTGCAACAAACACATATACTGAACCACACCTGTAATTTTTATATAATTTTTTAAATAATTATTATTATTTTTATATAATTATTTTATATAATTTATAAAACGTAACATTTTATAACTATCACATGTTCTTATAGATTTGAATTTTCAGCAAGAAAGCAAAATATACGTTTATTATTATTAGAAGAAGAAAAAGAAAAAGATGAAAAAGAAGAAAAAGAAGAAGAAGAAAAGTATTTCCTATTTTACAGAGATCCTAGGCTTGAGTCTCGATTATGTTTTCCAAATTTTCTAAATCAAATTGATAGATTGTCTTGCTTAAATTGGATGCTTAAATTAACATTTAAGTATGTTTTCCTTTCTTCCATGACTTTTTTCAGTAAAATTAGAATAATGAAAGAACAAAATGTCATAGTGTTTAAGGAAGGCTGTTTAACGTTTTGAAATGTGTTCTTTTCCGCGATATTGGTAAAAAATGTAGACAGAAAGTTCCTCTTTTTCCTGGCAACAAATGTAAGGAATGATCTCATTTGTACCTATTCTACAAACAAATAGCAGAAAAATGCTGGGCATGTGTGAATGCCAAGATCCCTTGGCGACCAGTGTTGTTGAGATGAACAGGCGTTCCTAATAAGAAAATATAATGTAGTACATGAAAAGTAAGTTGTACATGAATGTACTTCCAGATACTTTTAACTTTCTCTTATGCGTACGTTTATACGAAATAATATACAATGTACAGTAGTGTAGAGGAAGTTATGTATTGCTTCGTCTGTTTCTTCAAAGCGTCTGTGAACAACATTAGCACCAAAAATACTGTACAATTTTTGCTTAAACTAATATTCCCCGGTCATTATTGCTCACCTCGAAACCGTGCGATTTTAAAAAGAATTTTTTTAAAAATTGGGGGATACTTTCAGGGGTAAGTCTTTGGGGAATTTTTCAATTTTCTCAATAACAGCACCAAAAGTTTTCTTTGAATTTCTCACAAGAATAAAGACACATTTATAAAGTGGGCTTAGGTTTGATTTTCTCGGTTGTCCTTGAATTTTCGAAAATTGCAAGAGCTTCAAATGTTTGAACTACATCGTACTACATTATTGACGAAGATTTTTTATCAAATGATATTTGTTGTCCTCGATTAATTCTTTAATTTATGTACTGTACATTTTTGAAAACATAAGTATTTTTAGATTAGATTTGAATGAAATGTGAGCAAATGAAAACAAATTTTCGACGAGTGTTTCTAAAAAACGCGTCAAAAGTTTTTTTTTAAAATGACTGTGCGGATTATCATAATATCACTATAACATGACATAAACGTATTATTTTGTTTTTATTTTTTGCACTTACTTCGTAAGAAGAAAAAGTTATGTAATTGTCCGCTGAAAAACTGCAATTTTTTTACACTAATTTAACTAACGCAAAATTTACTCTAATGTGACTTTTTATTCATATCTCACGTCTTTTATACATTAAGGGCGTTTTAATACATTATTGCATTTGTGAGTTAAAGGGCTTTAAATTATTTCTTATGAAAGTTTTTGAAAACTCAGATCGTTTGTGTGAAATAAACTCAAAATTTTTAGAAACGTTCAAACGACATTTTTTCAAAATCATCTTCAAATTTTTCAATGAAAATTGTTTACAGGAGCAGGTTGTACATTTTTGTAATGTTATTTAAAATCGTGTTTCAATTGTACAATTAGTGGATCGGAAAATTAAGAAAATGTGAGAAAAGTTTAGACGCCGGGAACGAGGTGGAACAAAACCGGAACGCTAGCCCAAATTAAATAAATTAGGAAACTAACTCGCAAGAGAACGTTTATGCCGACCCGTAGCACCACCCGTTTCCTGTTTTGTGACACTACATGTTTCTTGATTCAATTTGTACTTCCTTTCTTAGACAGAAAATCTCACGTGAGAGTACATTTCATCGTTAATCTTGTTCTTAATAAGCTTTACCAGTATGGTTACTCTTACACAAACCAACTTCAACAACCGAAGAAAAGTTCTTGGGGCTTCCGGTGGATGATCCAAGGTAGAAATTACGTCTTAATGAAGGCCACGGCGAGATGGCTGAAATGACAGAACACACGACAGACACAACCTACTGTCTCAAAGTGTAAACGAGCTTCTATGGTAAATGACAAGGACGAAGAATCTACACAAACCATTAGAGATACTTATCTCTTTTTATGCTACTGCGCATTAGGAAACTTCCATTTTTTCGTCCTTATTAACACTCTAAAAACTCTTTTTATCTACCGGTCCTAATGATAATTTGAAGACATTCTAAAAATTGCGAATGGTTTTTTACCCTTGTGGTGCTGTAGAATGATTGACTTTCTCGTACTAATTAGTTTCGTAACCTAGTTAATCTGGGTTAGAATTTTGGTTTTCCCTGCTCTCTTCTCAGTTGCTATCTATTAGCGCCCAAAACATTTTTTTCACATCTCAAAAATTCGCTCCACTAATAGCCCAACTTTAAGAAAAACGACTTTAATAATAGGAGTTTTTAACTGTTTTTTTGACGTAAAATAAATAAATAAATAAATAAATCTTAGAAGAAAGAAACGTATTTTTATACGCAAATTTTCTTTGAAACAATGGACCCATTTTTTAGAAAATATCGTTTATTTCAATTAATGCTAATCATTCCTTAAAAATGCGCAAATATGAGCACATGGTTTTCGAGAAATTTTATAAGAAATCCTTTGAAGAACTTGTACATATAACTCCATAAATATTAATGTCGTGAGATGTGCTAAAAAATACCATTTGTGTATTTAAAAAAAATCAAAAGATCACATCAGATTTGCGTTTATGTCAAATTATTCATTGTAATTATCCAAACAAATATTTTAAAGAAAATATTGGAGCTTGCACCACTATTTTCAAAATTTTTTATTAAGCGTTCATAGTGGAAATCGGTCCATCTGTGAAAAAAAGAAAAAATTGATGCCGTTTTTGAAAAGAAAATTGCCTTTACTTGAATAAAACATTACGAAAAAAATACTCGTTTTGATCCAAAAATATACATGTCTTTAATTGAAGAGATATTTTTTTAGAACTGCTTACAGGAAACAAGAAAAGGTATCAAATGGTGCAGTTTGCTTCATGTGCCTCATTTCATTCATTTCTTTCTCTGGCTCTTACATTTCCATACAATTGTTTCTGAAGATAAGCATACACATTAAGAAACACACATTTATCTTTCTGTTAGTTTTACAAGTCGTTTATGTTAATGAAAAAGTATGCAATATCTTATATTTTAATAGAAATATCATTTTTTTTAAGTAGCAAAAAGAAGAACGATTTACAAGAATGTGTTTTGTTTGTCATAAAATATTGAAAATTAACTGTTATGTTCTTCATATGACTTAATCCAATTCTCCTTATATCTTTGTACAATTTCCTGTTATGTTCATGATATTTTATTAAATTATTCAGATAACTCGACTGGTTTGAAAAAATTATGAGATATTTTATGCTAATGATTAGATAGAGCTCCAGTGTTTTATTTATGACAAGAAATATACACTGACTAATCACAACTGTTTAACTAAGACCCATTAAAAATGAATGTAAAATATAATTATATATTTCACTCAGAAGCAGCCACGATAAATATTTCTAAACCTCGTATCCTTTACCGACATCCCTTTAAAAAATATAAATGAGGTGATTTGCCATGCAACTTCGTTCGGCAGCCCGAATCACAATAGGTACAACCCATTCACATTTATAAATTGATCCCAACTAATGTACTTGAAAGAGCGACTACATAAGTATTAAATTACGAAGATATTTATACCATTCTATATTGTTCTTTCAATATTCTACATCTGAACCAATACATTTGCCGTAAAAATCTTTGAATCTTCTGTTATTATGTAACAGCATCTTTTATGACCTCCAAGTTCATATACCAGTTTGGTATTGAAAATAAATAATTTATCCAAACTTCTCGCCATGGTAACTGATTTATAGCTATCACTTATCATTTCGTAAGAGCGCGAAGGTGCCAAATACACATTTTCCTTAATATTTACAACTTTTGGCCGAATATTTTAAGACAAAATATGTAGAGAACATTTCAATGAACGCGGTGGTTTACTTTTTATATCTGTAATATCAATATTGTTGTAATGTTTGATTAAAAGCCACTTTATTTTTTTCATTATTTTTTATTATTTTTCGGGTCATTGGAAATTAGTACTACCAGTGTCCAAAAACGCGTGTACCCTTTTCTACAAAACAGACTTCCTGATGTTATATGATGATCCTCTTTGTATCAAAGGTAAAATAATATACGAACTTACCTTTCAAAGATTCAATGTGGGCGCCTTTGGTGACACGGAGGATATCTCGTCGATAGTCCATTTCCTCCTCGATCTCCTTCATTCTCGAATCGACATGTCTCTTGTAACGGCAACGAAGGCATCTGAGATTCTCTCTCGCAGCTCCGTTAAATCCCTAGGAGATGATGGAATAAATACTCTATCTTTGACAAAGACCCACGAATAGAAGTCACATGGCGTCGTGTCAGGTCACTCGACGCAGCCATCTTAGCATTCACTCTTCATGAGACCCAGTGTGACCTTTTACCTGCTATGGGATATGTTCATTCCGACACACGCTCATGTGTTTATGGCAGTGTGGTGGAGCTCCATCCTGATGAAAAATGAAATCTTGAGAGACATCTTCAAGTTGTGCATCAACCAAATTTAGAGCAGGGAAAACGGCCCATTAAGCTTCCTTCTAAACATGACAGCAAACACGTTCAATTTTAGAGGATTTCTTAAAAGACCAAAGATATGCCGAGGCGCTGTTGAACCCCAGATTTGAATATTATACCTGTTAATTTTGCCGTTGATATGGAAGGTCGCTTCAGCACAGAAGACTTTTCTGTTCCCCAAAACATTCTCCAGGAATCCCAACATGTCTACACTGACGACAGTACGAAGTTGTTTGTCATCTTCAGTGAGGGCCTGCACAATTTTCAGCTTATAAGACCAGGTTTTCAAATGTTTACGAATAACCTCCTACACTGTTCTTTTGAGCGGGCTAATGCTAACTCACTGCTTGCTCTCCTGACTAAACCGGGAGACGTGGCTCAGTGCATCAACTGTCACTGCAGCGCCTCTGACCGGAAGGTCCTACGTTCGAGTCCAGACAGCGGCAGGATTTTCGACACTAGCTTTTCAGCTAGGTCGAATTCAGTCGCTGTCTGGAGGAGAATTCTAGCGGCCAGCTGCTCTGATCGGTAGTTTTCCGAGGTTTCTCTGATCAACACCAGGCGAATGCCAGTGCAGTACCCTAACAAACGGGCCACGGACAGCGCGATCTTTCCTTCCTCATCCTTGTCGTGTCCTATCCTCTCCCCTTACACACACTTACACTAACATGCACTACACTCCCACATATTCCGGGAGACTGGTCGGGAGCTTGGAGCTTGTCCTGGCTGGGGCGGTGCTCCGCTGGTGGGAGAGTTCTGGTTAGGGGGAAACCCCGCTAGCCGACGGTAGGTCGGCGCTTGATCTCGCCATCCAGCGGGGAAATATCACCGCCATCTCCCGAGAGAGAAAAACATGCACTACACTAACGGGACTAATGTTCAAAGCAGTTGACGCGTCCAAAAACATGAATCAATCAATCAATCTTCTGACTAACATCAGCTGCGTTGCAAAGACGGCCGAAATCTATCTACCGTCTCTGAATTCGAAGGAAGGTCGTTGTTTACCTTTGCATATGGAACCTGTTTCTTTGAGTTGTGTACGCCAACATTTAATGGAGTTCCTGTCAGATGGATCGACCACAAACTGTCATCGAAAGTTGCGTTCAACCCTAATAATAAACTCTGTCTCTGCATATTCCTCAGCATGAAATGGCTTCTGTTGGATGGTGAACACTATCTTAAAAAAAGCTGATCGAATGAAATGAAGGGTACTTCAATTCAAATACGTAGTATTTAATATCAACGCTTTGGTCACCTGGAAGAGAATTAAGAAAAGGGTATCTTTTCCGGACTTGCTATAGCTCTGGGCAAGAGATAAGAAGGGACAGTTTTGATAGCTACTACTTGGTCACTGCTGATAATGTAATTGCAAGTTACGCCCAAGCACTCGTTTTGTCGGTGCATTCGTTTATAGTTAGCTCATTTGTAAATGGCTTCATCACTATCTATTGCAACGTCATCCCTGCATGACGTTCATTTGTTTCCCCTGTCAAAATGGTCAACTCCAACCTGTCAAAAAACCCAACCTGTCGAAATGGTTGGTTGATTGGTTAGTTATTAGTGATTCCAGGCACGTCAATTACTGAAGTCGTTAGTCCCGTAAGTATAGTATTTTTTTCAGTAGTTGGCGGTGATCTTCTCCCGCTGGATGGGGAGATCCTGCGCCGACCTACCGTCGGCTAGTGGGATTTCCCCCTAACCAGGACTCTCCCACCAGCGGGGCACGGCCCCAGCCGGGACAAGCTCTAAGCTCCCGACCGGTCTCCCGGATTATGTGGTAGGGTAGTGCATGTTAGTGTGTGTGTAAGAGGAGAGGATAGGACAAGGAAGAGAAAGGACAGATCGCGCGCGGCCCGTGGTCCGTTTGTTAGGGTACCGCTCCGGCATTCGCCTGGTGTTGATCGTCGAAACCCTTGAAAACTACCAATCAAAACAGCCGGCCTCTAGAATTCTCCTCCCGAGAACGACTGAATTCGACCTTCTTAGAGTAACTCCTCTATAGATGCGAGTTGGTTCCGTTTCATTTAGGTCTCCGCAGATGTGCCGTTTTGGGCACGTAAAAATGTGGAAATTGTGGGCGATCCCGGGCAGCCTCGTTCGGTCGCACCCACGGAAATCGGGATTGGCCGTAACGGTACGCGGATCGCGCCAACGGCAGCCGCCATGGGGACGGCGCGGCGCGGCGTGCTTCCCGGGTGCCCTGCCGGCGGCCGGCGGCTCCACGGAGCGAACGGCGGCGGACGGAGTGTGAAATGCGAGCGGATCGCGGCGCCACGCCGCCCGCAGTGGGCGCCACAGACGAGGCGCGACGCTAATGCACAAACCGTTGCTGCAAATAGTCCGGCCGACAAGCTACTTCATTACTTCGGCAAGGTACTTTGTAAGAAGAGAATGTTATGTATCATTGCGCCGGAAAACTGCGATTTTTCGGCAGAAAAAAACTCTTATCGCCGGGCCCTAGTAGCGAAAAAGTTGATAAATCCTGTTTCTAAATATAGAAAAAATTCATCTAACTTCATCGTTCTTCAAAAATTCATAATTCTTTGTGGTGTAGTCAGAATTCGTGTTTTGTAGATCCTTGATACCGAAAAGTCGATTGACGGCAAAATGTCTGCCTGTCTCTCTATCTGCCCGTCCGTCTGTGGTCAACGCTAGAGCCTAAACCGTTCGACGAATTTTATACGAAGTTATTATTCCCCGAACGATCTAAATTAACTCGAGAGTTTGCGAGTTTCAAACTGATATTTTGATTTTTGAGAGTTCTTTACTTGAACCTTCAAAACATTTTAGAAATTTTCTCAAAAACTACATCCAAACTTTTCATCAAAGTTTGTCCTCTAATAGCGTAAAAGACGCTAATGAGAATGGTGCAGGTCTCATTTAAGTAGTATAAAATTTCCTATTGCTTTGTTGAAAAACATTGATTTCTTTACCAATTACCAAGCAAGCTACAGCTTAAAACATTTATACAATAAATTAATCTTTTCATTTCTCGAAAAATGTATGAAAAAAATACACATGTTTATGATGCTATTATCCACTTATAGTAAATATAATAATAATTATTACATATAATATTATTTATCCCATCGTTAATGAACACATTACCGAAAATATGAATATACAAAAAATAGATATATGTATATATGTATGTGTATACGTTTTCGCGTTCTAGCTAAACACTTCTAAACACTTCACAATTTCATTTCTAAAAACTCGGTACAGTGCTCTTACAATGAGGAAAATAATGTTGTGAGCTAAGACCGCCCCAGGGGATGGTGGTGAGAAGGAAATGACATTTACAAATAAAATTATGCAACCTGCAATGCATATAATGCGAGTAATGTACACTGAGTAGGCCCCATAAGTGAGACAAGCTGGGCTTTATAATAGATGTTTGTGATAAATAAATGACCCCAATTTTGAAAGGGATAAAATGTCCTACTTTTCTATAAAACCTTTTTTAAACGAACAACAGCTCTTACAAAAAAGCTGAATGGTATGTGTTGATAGGGCCCGGCCGGCCCCTTGCTTTGTGAGGCCTGCTCCTTCTGCGTATTTTCATTTGTGGCGCTTTCATACACATAGTGAATACTCGCTTATACTTGGGTCGATCCATTATAAGTGGTCCAGCACTGGTCGCTCGACCATCTCGATCACAATTCGTATTGTATACACAAATTGCTTTATATTTTGGCTGTTCAAAAACATTTGTAATTTATTTTTATTGTATCTGGTTTACAAATGATGGCCATTTTTGTTTTACGCCGTGCGCCATTTTTCACATTGGTAGACATTTACTCTTTCCTAAATTATTTAGTCCTGGGTTGTTCTAGCATTCTAAAATAAAATGGCACAGTCATTTCTCAAAGAAACAATAGAATTTCAGCCTTGATTTTTTCTGTGCTGTGAGAAATTATCTGTATTGTTATGTTATATACACTATGAGAAATTATTCTGTGAAAAACGAACTTGGTTCATTCGCGTTCCTTACATTTGGTTGCAAATATTTCTCAAATAAAAACATGGAAGGTAGATAAATAAAATTTACATTTATATGCTAGATTATATTGAATCCAATGTCTTTTATTCTAGAATGCTAGAACAATTCAGAGCTGAGTAATTTTTAAAAAAAGTAAATGTCTACAAATACAAAAAAGGCGCACGGCATAAAACAAAAATGGCCATCATTTGTAAATCAGATACAATAAAAATAAATTAAAGATGTTTTTGAACAGCCAAAACATAAGGAAATTTCTGTACAAAATATGAAATATTTTCGAAATGGTCGTGCTATCAATTTATTAAATTGTGGAGCACTTAAAATGGATTGACCCTTTTAGTTTTATAGAGCTCATTTGTTAACGCTGTTGTTTTTTGTTACTTTGTTGTTTTGTTGTGGTTACTTTGTTGGTTTTGCTATTACCTTAACATTGGTAGATACCCTTCCTTAGTGTCGTAGTTCGTTGCCGAGCGTAGTACTATCATATAACGTTCATGGAGGAAACAGTTAAGATGCCAAAAGACTTTGAAAGAAGGTGGGATTGTTGTGAAAATCTGACTTACACTGCAGCTGCCCATCTCGCTCACTTCGTTCGCTAAGTGCTCATTACTCGCAGATTGTGCATTGCGGGTGGCATAATTTTGTTTGAAAATGTCACTCCCGTCCCTTACTCATCTCTAGTGGTGTCTTACTCCCCCCGTCTTCTTTTCTCCAATGTACTAATAACGAATTATGTTCAAATGTACTTTTTCCCGCTTCGGTGAGTTAAGTTGGAACACGAACACACACATTTAAACCCATCCATTTTTTTATATTCATATTTTCGTCAAAGTGTGCATTTCTGAGCCAATATTTATATAGACGGTGTGGTAAATAATAGTGTCATAAGTAGTAATAATAATCATAGTTATTATAAGTTGATTAAATATCATAAACACGCTTATTTTAATTCATGTCTTGGAGAAATAAAACAAACATTTTTTTTGAAAAGCTGTCACTTCCTTGGTAATTGAGAACGAATTAATTAGTTAATTAGAAATTAACTTCTAATTCTAAATTGTAATTGACTTGGAATCCACTTCTTTCTTGACGCATTGCATCCATTTCCCTCCAGCGTTCTGGAGTCCTTTCTCACTAGCTTTGTGATAAGAATATAATGAAAACGATACATTTTGACATCATTTTCTTAATAAAAGAAAAGGCTGTACATTATTGAAGATTGTTTTTTTTTATTTCTTTTTCTTCTTTCTTTTTCTTTAACCTTTCTTTTTCTTGCTTTTTTATTTTCTGTCTTTTTTCCTTAACGTGTGGGTTGGGACCTGTTCTTTGTGGATCACTGTGCGGTGGGGCGGTGTGGTCACTTCCTCCCGGGTCAACCGGTGCCCCCTTCCCCGGGGGGGGGGCTGCGGGGAGCGGAGGGCCCCCTGTCCGCTTGAACTCGTGAGCGCGCGTGGCCCCGTTCCGTTCCGCGTGATCTGTGCGCCCCCCCCCCCACCAAGACGCTCGGCTCGCGGCTCCTCATTGAAGTTCCTTACACGTGTTCTATCACTTCCCTGCCCTGGTCGCGGAAATCATTTTTCACGGGGAGGTGTTTACCTCGATCACTCGAACTACGATTGCTCGAATTCCCCAATACCTCGTATTTTTCTTATTATCCATAAATGTACTTAATATTTCTGCACATTCTCCTAATGTATACTTCTCCATCTGCAATGTATTTGCCAAAACTCAGCAGTAAAATTTGAGGGAAGAAATCATAGTTTGGAATTGCGTAGTTACGAAGATCGAATCGTATTGGCTTGGTGCCTGGACTTAGGTATTATGCTTATTTACTTTTATTTAACTATCGTCAAAAAAAAACAGTAAAAAAGAACTATGTAACCTATGGATGATGGGAAGGAGAAGAGGGTAAGTGCCATATGCGCTCGTTTTCACGAGCTTCGGAATTCTCTCTACCTCTGTTACACGTAGTTGAAATGAATAAATGCATCCACTGAAACATTAAGCTTTATTACCTGAACCTGAAGCTTTATAACCAAATGTGGTAAATATATATGGAGGGCAAATATCTTAAGATTGGGGGCTTTAGCAGTATGTATGTCTGAGTGTTTCAAGTCAGAAGCACAGACACCTTCATTGAATTCACTAAAATAACTTTTACATGAAATACCCTCACTGAAGTCTTAAAATAAACACAAAAAACCTTCACACAATACAATAATTTCCTTGCTTCATATTAAGGCCTGTGATCTTTCAACATAACTTGTTTAGAAACATTGGAAGAATAAAACATTTTAGAACATTAAAAAAGTATATTTACTTCGCAATAAATAGTACATCCTTTCTTTGCTGCTGTTTTAGAAGAGAACAAACTTGGCATCAATCAATGAAATGTAAAAAATACATTAAGTTTCCTAAATTTAAGTTATTAGTTTCTTCATTAAGATCACTTACTTTATCTGCAAATAAATACATTTGTGTCTAATAGTTGAACAGAACTCACTCAGGAAAAAATATGATCCCTCCATCCAATTCTCAATTGTTATTCTCAAAATTCAACATTGTTATAAATAATCAATTAGAATTACACTAACATTTATATTTACAAAGAAATGAACAAAACGTTTAAACAAATAAATATAAGAACAATATTTATGCACGCAGAATAATATATTACCCAATAATTATTTCTAACAAAATTATAATCCTGTCTTTTCCCCTCAGCTGAGATCGGTTCACTCTGTTTCTGTGATATGAAGATACGAGTTAGGTAGAGATGCGTTCATTCCTCCTCCCCCGGTCGGAATGTTTTGAGTATCCCTTACGAATCAGTAGTAGGTATTCCTTATTTCATCATCATCATCATTTCCCTTTACGGATTAGGTCTATTGGATGTTCCAGCCTCTTTCCATCTCATTCTTGGTCTTTCAATGTTTCTCTTAAAACATCGAGTAATTAACGAATCTAACCATTCATCTGGTATTGTACATCTTTGCCAGCATTCATTCATTAGGTGGAGCAGTCGAAATTTCAGAAACATACCTCCATATTTCATTACTTCCACGTTAACCCCATCAGAACCACATGCTTTCCTATTTGGGGTATTTTAACGCATTATAAAGATCTTTTATATCTAATATATCTACATTTCTTTTTGTTCTTTTTTCTTCATCCGGCGTATAAATTTCTTCATTCCCACTCCATAATTTTACAAAGTACTCCAACCACTCTTTCCCAGAAAGTATATTCAATCTTGCCGTATCTGTTTCTTCTAAATTCATCGTTTTTAATACTTTATTGACTATACTTCGTCTTACAAATACATCATGTTCTAACATAATCACATATCTATCCCAAGATTCTTGATGGGCTTGTCTCACTAATGATTTAGCTTAATTTCGTTTTTGGCTGTAGCTCTGTTTAGTTTGCTCGTTTCTGTTTTGTAAATAATTAAGGTATGCTACCTTTTTTCCTGCGCTGCCTCTGCAACCGTTTCATTCCATATTTTTAAATTTGTCCTTTTTTGCCTAATTTTTCAAGTGCCTAATGCCTCATATGCTGCCCTTCTTATTGATTCTTTAATGTTTCTCCATTCTTCATTTAGCTCTTCTGATGTGGCGATGTTGCTCAAGAACTGATTCAACCGTCTCTGATACAACTCCCTTATACTATCATCTTCTAGTAGATACACTTTATACCCTACATCTTCTTGTTTATTTTTGAAGCAGTTGGTTTTTTCCACCTTGCTCGTATGCTTACCTTTGTTTCCAGCAGATAGTGATCTGAATAAATGTAATATCCTCTAAAAAAAACGGGTATCATTCACGTCTGAACTTAACTTTTTATTAACTATTACAAAGACTATCACTGAGTGTTGTTCCCGGGCACTCCAAGTATATTTGTGAATGTTCTTTTTTTCTAAAAAATGTATTGGTGATTCTTAGTTCGTTGTATGTTACAAATTCCCAGAGTTCTTTTCCATTTTCATTCATTACCTGTTCTCCATAGAGTCCTATAACATTGGGAATAGTCATGTTTCCCACTCTGGCATTCACATCTCCCGCAATAATTAACGAGTTATTTGGATTGCATTTATTTACCTCTGTTTGCAGCTTGTCATAAAATTTTATGATCTCTTCTTTTTTAACTTCCTCGGGGGCATAAACTCCTATAACAGTAAGATTACCTCTAATCATTTTGAAGTCTACTCTTAGTATTCTTTCATTGATGTATGTGTAGCTCGTAATACACTTCTTCCATTTGTTATCCACATACATCGCTACACCAGCTTTTGCTCTCTCTCGCTGTTCCACTCCACTGTAGATATTTACCCAGTCATCGATCTCTCTTGTTCCCTTTGTTTTCTTTTTTGTTTCTGTTATTACAGCAATGTTGGTTTTTCTTTCTGCAAATATCTTTAATAGTTCTATTTCTTTATTTTGTGTGCCGCGAACATTCCATGTTACTACATTTAGTACATCCGTTATTCCCAAGTGCTTTAACCTTTTTCGTTTGCTGTGGTTGTCATCAAATCGGTCCGGTTTCTTTCCTTGAGGCTTGTCAGTAGCAGAATACATCCCCTGGCCGCGTTACGGACGCTGCGCAGGTTGAGTTCGGTGGAGGGGCTGCCTCATTTCTGCCTCCGAACTCGCAGAATTTATTTAGGTTTGTTTCCCTAGATGGGTTGGTTTCACCTGAAGAGTCCCATCAACCCCAGTTTGAAGGGAAGGGGGACGAAATCATAAGAATGGGGAACCTCCGAGTTTCACCTTATTTCATTTCATTTAATATTCAACCTCACAAAGGCTGCTTCTTGCTTCAAACCAATAAGAGTGGTTCTTAGTTTCATTTTATAGTACAGGATGACCGGGGAGGAAACGTCAAACATTCGAAAATAAGCTTTCTAAACAATTTTAAGCATAATAAACTTCCAGTATATTCTGCATGGTTCAGCCGCAATAAGCACTCAAAAGTTGGTTAGAAAAAATGCTTTCTAGGTAAAAATTTGCATTGTAGAAGCAAAGATACACTCCAGTAACGTGACCATTCTCTACATTATCACGTGATTATGTTAGTATTATGTTAAAATTCGTCGCCAATTGTAAAGAGGGGAAAAGAACAGAAACATATGATTTTCGAACTACTGAATGATAACAAGTATGTATGTTTTCGCAAACTTATCGAAATTACATTTCATTTCCAATTCAACTAAAAGTCGTTAACATTCAATGCCAAACGTCCTACAGGCCATTTTGTAAATATTTGGCATCTACTTTTGTAAAACTGTTTGAATTCAAGTCAGAAAGCAATTCAGGAGGTATATTCTATCGGAAACTATTTCATGAAAGTCTATTCGACATCATTGACAACAGCTCCCTCCCGCGTCGCCAAAAGCAACGCCTGTCGTTTGTCGCTAACAGTAGTGAATATTCTGTGAAAAGAAGAGCTTCTCCAGTTTGAAGTCTGGCCATTCACAGCTCACCCAAACAAGTAGGTAGCGTACTCCTTCAAAACACACAACACTTCACGTGCAAGCCATTACGATCGCCTGTGTAACGTTGTCCTAAATGCATTTCACCAATCAGAAGAGCCTTTTGAAACACTTTTTGAATACCCTGTAGTGCTGTAGTAATACATTAATTGAGAACTGGTAGATTCCTTGAAGGATGTTGGGTGAAGCTCGATGGAAACTGCGGGAATTACATGGTTACGAAAGAGACTGTCGTTTTAAATTGTCTCTGGAACTCTGCAAGTATCGTACTACATCAAGAACTTCTGAAATATGCTGTCGTCATTGTCGAAGACAAAAATAAATTCAAGGCTTCTTTTCCTTAAAAGGTTTGCGACCCACGAATATGAATCACTTAATAGACATGCACTCTTCCACCGCGCTTATTCTTAAATTTTTACTTTCTCGCTATGGAGTGGAGAGAAAGTTATGATGCTGCGCGAAAAAACGGCAAATTTTTGACAAAAACTTCTTATTACGGGACCCTGGTAACGAAAATGTGGATAAATCCAGTTTCTAAATTTAGAAAAAAATCCTCTAATACGTGTTATAGCCAGAAACCATATTTTATGGGTCCGTTGTTCCGAAAAATTGAATGACGGCAAAATGTCTGTCCGTCTGTGAACAATGAATAACTGCTAAACCGTTCTGCCCATTTTCTCAAAAATTGATATGGCCCAATCGATCTGGCGGATGTCGCTTGAATTTGAAACCGATATTTTAATAATAATAATAATAATAATAATAATAATAATAATAATAATAATAATAATAATAATAATAATAATAATAATAGTTTTCAAGCATTGAGCAAATGCAGAAAGCAGTAACACTGGACAGCTGCAGAATAGTAAGAGAATTCCTGGGATGTACTGCTGATTGGTAAACAATTGACTGAAAAGTCTATGCCGTAACATTCGTTCGTGTCTTGTCTCTGCGAGATCGACCGAGCCTAGACCAGCAATGGTCAGGTGAATGTTCCCGCACATAGTGCAGAGAGTGAAAAGTTCGGGATAATAATAGTGGTAGTAGATTGTCTTTATAGATTAGTCTTTATTTCTGGCGTGGCTCAGGTCGTAAGGCATGCTCTTCCGCCTAACCACTTTTAACTTTTCGCATACTTTTGCGTGAAAGTACGTGCTTTTTTAGCATCACTTGTTAAAAATATTATTTATAACATTTATCAAATATAATTTACTTAATTTACTGTATTGCTACCGCGATCCTCCGCAATCCTATTTCAATAACGGGTATTGATATCGGTTCCAATAAATGGTATTGATTCAAGGAACACTGAGAACAGATCTTCCCCACCTTTTTTTTGTCGACTCCTTTTAAGAAATTGTTTGCTTGACCGACCCACCCTTTATTTTCTCCATAATATACAGAACCCATAATGAATACTTACAGGAAGGAATTACACATTTTTTTAAAGATAACAATTTCGAACACCAATATTCTCCTAAATATCTCGATTTGCAATGATCGAAGAGGCTTCCCTTTTGAGTCGCTAGTTTTCAATCTCCATTTGAATACAATGGTTTCAAAATGTTGAGTGTTTTTTTAGAACTGAATAAATATCGGAATCGAATAAAGAGAAGCGAATTTGTAATTTATATATAATATCAATAGCAGTGCATGGTGATGTTGAACGAACTTTATATTCTATTTATGTTTGATGTGTTTCGTTTTCCGTACCTCTAAAGAAAGATTCATTAATTTCCGAAACATATGCAGCTAGAATCTATAAACATTCTTGAACCAAATCCTATTAATCAGTGAATCATCACAAATATGTATTATTCAGAACGATGCATTAATGCTTGAAGTACGTGACAAACTGACTCTCAATAAATGTTGCCTACAGAAGATGAAGGGCAACATGTGTGAAATACATTCGTAATTTCACGCCCAGACTTGCGAATGAACCTGGTTGTTCTTGTGTACTATCGATTTTTAAAACGATTTAAAGTAATGATTACGTATAACTGCTGACTGGGCTTAAAGAGAAATCCTGCGATTTGTATTTGTGTTCACATGCGAGTTGTTATTAAACAGCATGCATCAAAAACAAACAAACGAAACATCCAAGTGCTGTTGCAGGTGTCTGATAATGATCGTAGACAATTGATTAGTGTTTCCTGGCGCGGCAACTGCTAAGGTCATTAGTTTCGTATGTGTAGAGCATTTTTTTTATCGAACAAAATGGCTGTGATCTTTCCCCTCTGGATGGCGAGATTTGGCGTCACCCTACATGTCGACTTGCGGGGTTTTCAACACGCTCTAACTTCTATACAGGTCTCCCGACACGCATGGTAGTGTTGTGCTTGTAAGTGTAGGCATGTTAAGTAAGATGAAGATAGGTCAAGGAAGGGGAAGGAAAAATCGCGCGGCCTGTGGTCCGTTTGTTTTTGCTCGGTGTTGATCGGAGAAACCACAGAAAACTACACATCAGAGCAGCCGGCCGATAGAATTCTTCTCCGTACAACAGCTGAACTCGATTTCGCAACCTTGCAAGTGTCGAAAATCCTGCAACCGTCGGGACTCGAACCCTAATACCTTGTGGTCACTGGTTCTGCAGTGACATCAATTGATTCCCGGAGCCACCTGAACTGATCGTAGAAATTAGACATTGATCATACTTAATATTGTTATTCCTGCAACGTAGGTGTACATTGAGTTTGTTTTCTTTTCATTAATGACTCCATTATTTATTATTATTATTATTATTATTATTGTAATTATTATAATTATTTTAAAATATTAGTTTATATAAATTAATATTCTTAAGAAAACTATTATATAACATTACTCTCAAAAGTATTTCTAGATGAAAAATATTACGAAACTTTATTTCTATCCCAAGTATGTGATTGCTTTACCATTATTGTCTGGATAACGTTTTGATTCTTTAGAAGCGAAACTTTTTCTATTAATGCACCGTCGTTAATGGTAGGTACATCTCGAGAAATTAAATGATACATATAGTTAATTTTGTGATAAACGGAAACATCGTTTTAATATATCAAAATGTCTTGATATATTTAAGGTAGTTTTGATGAGAAAAATTTTTGAAATGGTGTTCTGATATTCAATGCTAACAAGGACATATTATCAGTATATTGAATATTATATATATATATATATATATATATATATATATATTTATATTATATATTATATATATATATATATATATATATATATATATATATATATATATATATGAAAAGGTATGCCGGGGTTATGAAGTTTCCATGTAGATTTACCTTTGATTATGTTTTGACAGAAATAAACGAAATCTAAAAATCACTTTTTAGAAGAAGCTATTATTAAAGTTCATTGATATTAAACTTAAAAATGAAAACTTTTTCATTATTTATAGAGGACAGCTCATTTTTTACGAATCAACCATTTTACAAATATAAGTGCCACTTACCAGACTGGATTAAATTAATAATCAATTGTTCATTCTCTAAAAACACCACCATTATTTCATTTTGCAATGTTATTGTATCATAATTATGGCCTAATGACTCACTTTATGATTCGTGGAGCTTCTAAAATCCTAGGGGGGAATTTAAAGTAATCCTAGTAATCCGATATAACCTACCATTCTGACCGCGTACTTTGTTTTGTTTCCTGTTCTTACGACCACCAACAGAAAACGATAAAACAATTAGGTACTGCTGATAATTTCCGTTTGTAAAACAAATAATCACGGAGCCCATTATACAATTTACCAGTTTTCGTAGTACTGGGCAGTCTTCCGTAAAGCAGTGTAAACATCCGGAAAGTCATTCTTCGTGCTGAAACGGTTCTCGTGTTCTTTGCGTGCAGGATAGTGAGTTTTTCGAGGAAAGAGAAAAGAGACGAGATGATGATGCATAAACAGTTGGGTATTAAATATTTTAAAAGTGTTGTACAAACAACTCCACGCCATTATTTTCAGAAAACAAAACTGCGATGTTCTTCGTTCTCATAGTACACGCCTGAATGTCCAGCATGTCTGTTCCCTTGAGAAGGAATCAAATCGCGCAATGCATTGTAACGTGTTTGAGAAACCGTTACTGCAATGGCTACTGTAGAAAGTGACGGAAACGGTACACGTTACTGTCTCTTTTTATCACCACAAAAAACGAAAGAATTGAGCAAAGATCTGTATGCATGAAAATGAGTTTAGAGTCGGAAAATTGAGTTTTTAGTGATATCTAATTTATTGCACCGTGTGCATCCAAAAAACAATTATCTTTCAGTAATGTTTTTGTACAAATGCCGTCTTTGTTTACAATAATTAGGACTTCAACTTTACGTTTCATGTTAAGAATTTTGAACAATTACTGTATTTTAGATCGGTTATATTTGGTAATGGAATTCTCACTCCCATGTCTTTACCAATCACCTTGGGAAGAGAGTTAAAAACTACTACATTCGGCTAAAATATTGGCTCCGTTCGTTTCTAAGAATCTTTTTATTTTTTTTATTTATTTATTTTACGTCAAAAAAACAGTTAAAAACTGCGTATGACGTGCTATGGGGAAAAGTGAATTTCCTTCTTTTTCTTTGACATCATTCATAAAAAGAATTTTTTAAAGTATTTATGAAAACAGTTTAGTGCGATTGCCACTGAACAGGTGAGTAGAACAGTTAATTAAAACAATGAGAGAATGCATAACTAAATGAGAACGACATGAGATTACTAATGAGAAAATGCATTACTAGAGGAATGGAGGATCTGCTGATAATTCGTCACTAACTCTCTTGAGCGAGTGTTGAGCCTGTTTGATAACACTGACCTGGGAATTTAAACTTTCCGATCATTGCATAATTTTTTAGTAGTGATCTTTTCTATTTGTGACATGCTCATTCTGGAACTGAAGTCAAATTTTCTCTATCACATCAGGGTTTTTTGCAAAATCAAAATAAATAATACGAAAAATGAGACACGCGCGGAGACAAGATTTCAATTAATTTATTATTATACGTAAGGAATGCTTGTTTCTTATTATTTTACTCATCTAAACGTGACTATATTACATACCTATGAACGTAACATAGAAAGTTTCAATTTTATAACGTCTTAACTTAGTTTAAGAAACTTCTTTGCCTTTTCGCCTGTAAGATGAGGTTGGATCTCACCTCTTTAGTAATCAACAGTAATCTGCAAGAATGTTTTTGTTCCATTTCCCTTGATATTTGCATTCCAATTTCATTAGATCCTGTTGGAATCTTTCTCCTTGCTCTTCTCTCAGCATTCCTAGATTCTCAGTGAAATAGCCCAGATGTGAATGTAACATTTAACTTTTATGCTCATTTTGCACCCTAAATCATGGAAAGACAAGCATTCAATCCACTCTTTATTTGTATTATGAATCCTTTCTGTTATCATGAAAGTTTTTGACCACATCTCGGAATAATTTCCATGGTGATAATTCTACAGTTAAATCTTCAAAATTAGCATCAGATAAAATTTTTCTGATTTTTGTACCTGTGAAGATACCTACTTTGATTGATAGTCAACACCTGCATTGTTTAGGGCTTCAACGAATTGCTTCATAAGCACGAGTTTGATATGAAGCCGAGGTTACGATTTGTCGGCCCTGTCAACAAGAGTTTTTGGTTTATGTTTTTCGAACCTTCAATCCATTGTCTACGTGGTCATCCTTCTTTCTACTCCCATTGTATAATTCTGTCATTGGAGGGCTGCAACCCGTTGCATAATGATACTCATTACGATACGTGTTTCATTATGATGCAGGTTCTTGACCAATTACAGAGAAGTTTACAAACAAAGAATTGACACTTCATTAATCTTTCAGAATCGTTCTCGTAAATGTTTCGTTGTACATTAAAATTGCATTTAATATTATTTACTGTTTATCAGTGTTAATTTCTTTTATTATTAGTAATTTTTACGTGGAATAGTTTTTAAAATAAATGGAATCGTAATTTCACTTTGATACTATTTGACTATGGCAGTGGTAGTTGTAGAGGGAACAGTTGACTAACGTGAAGATCCATTTTGTGTTCTATGTTGCTGCCATGTGATTGCCCTTATAAACTGGCCAATTATTTAATTTAAAATATCTAGTGAATCAGAGGTTGAGTTGGTACCTCCAGAAAGAAGAGAAAAAGCGAAAATGGGGACCTCAGAATTATTGCAGTTACGTTTGTACTCTTGCAGGCGGATTGGGAAATCAAAGCCATCTGCGGCAGGTAGGGTAGCTGCTTGCTAGGTGGCCTTGGCTGGATCCTGAATATCAACTGCCACGAAACGCTCCCATCTAAAAGTTTAACTTATAAAAGTTATGAGAAGTATGAAACTCGATGTAATGGGTATTAATACATTCGTGTGAAGTTTACGATACTCGCTCGTATCGTAATATCACACTTGTGTATTAATACCTATCATTACATCATCGTTTCATAATGTAATATTTTGGTCCAATGTGTTGCTCGACTGCGCCTCTTGCTCGACTGCGCCACTTGCTCGACTGCATCACTTGCTCAACTGCGCCTCTTGCTCGACTGCGCCACTTGCTCGACTGCGTCACTTGCTCGACTGCGCCACTTACTCGACTGCGCCACTTGCTCGACTGCGCCACTTGCTCGACTGCGCCACTTGCTCGACTGCGCCACTTGCTCGACTGCGCCACTTGCTCGACTGCGCCACTTGCTCGGCTGCGCCACTTGCTCGACTGCGCCACTTGCTCGACTGCGCCACTTGCTCGACTGCGCCACTTGCTCGACTGCGCCACTTGCTCGACTGCGCCACTTGCTCGACTGCGCCACTTGCTCGACTGCGCCACTTGCTCAACTGCGCCACTCATAAGCTTCCATTGAATAGTGTCATACTGTGGTAATCCTAGTTTCACCATAACCTCAGAGATGTTTATTCAGTAAACCAAAGTTCCCTCTTCAGAAAAGATGGGTGTAAATTCAATCCATATCTGTACCAATAGTATGCCATCCCTGGTGCTGACATGTTCCTTTCACGAAGTCTAGACCCGAGAACCTCGGAACACTTCTTTGTACAGCCAAGATCTTGTACAAAACAATTCAATGTATTTTGCTTAGAACGTTTAAATTCCTTTTCAACATTTCCAATAGAGAAATCACAGACAGAAATAGGATCGGCCATTTCTGCGATACATTCAGACACAGAAAAGGGACAGTCTTGTAAATTATCCGGATGCTGTGGGACTGGTACATCAGGACCATGAGGAACGGGTGAAATTGCAGATGGAATATTGTTTAGATACACAATTGTCTTGGTCTCCCTGTTTGGTGCGGAAATAAGCATATTAGCCCTTTCTTCTTTCTTTTGCGCTGCTGTCTTACCGGTATGAAATTTCCACACATATAGCAGAATGAATCTGGACCGTTCTTCCAGCCACGACGTAGGATATTGATATAATTTCAATATCAAAATAAAAAATTCATTTTTTTATTGAAATACGTGTTACACTTCGTATGTCACTCCCTATAGAACAATTATCATAACAAAAAATTCTTCTCACTAGCAAGCGAAACGCAGCTTAGACTAACGGACAAACCACAACAAAATTTTACCTCAGCTAAACTTGCTACGTTGTACCGTGTTGCTGGCTCTAGAATCAAGCAGATTATAGAGGGTGGCCAGATGATTGCAGAGCATTGAATTAATAAGTTAGTTTTAAAATCTTAATTAAAGCAACTCGTAAGAAGAGGAACGTAAGAAGTGCATTAGTACATAAATGAAATAAAAAAGTAATACAATATTTTTAAAAAACGTGACGTGATGTGGGAAAAATAACTTCAGAACATGATTCAGACTGCAAAAGAAATCCTAGAAAGCAATACAAGATGGTGGCAATGAAATTATCGCAGGCCAGTGAAATTACACATGTGCACAAAGAAAAATAAGTTGTCAGACCCAAAGACTTGACACATGTTTCAGATTCAGCGCGTCGACTCACAGGAAAATATGTGTCAAATCTTTTAGTCTGAAAACTTTTGTCTTCTGTAGAGTACAATGCTATGATGCTACGGGACACCAAAAGCTAGTATTTTAAAAAATTACAAAAACAAGATTTTCTTAAAAACCGCTCCAAATTTTTTCTTCAATTTTTTTGTATGGGTAGTGCCAAACAAACCCAAAACGTTAACATAAACGCCATACTGCTCTATTCCTTTGTTTTTTCAAGAATTCCAAACATGTATTTTTTTTTACTTGTCCCTCACGTCGGTAATACTTACTTTAGAGGCGATTTCTTCATAGTATTATATTTATGAGCACTGTGCTTTAAATAATTTCAAATAATGTTTCTCAAAAGCACAACAGTTTTCTATAAAAATTAACTCAAAATCCCGCATTTTCAGAAACCCTCAAATTCCATTTTCTCAAAAATGGCTCCAAATTTTTTCTTCAAACTTTTGCAAAGTTAGTGGCAATGGTACTGTTTATTATGACATAAAGCTCATTTTGGTGTATTCGTTTGTTTTTAATTACACAAATGTATTTTTTTGATATCTCACGCCGTTAATACGCACATCATCAATAGATTTGTATATATTATTGCATTTGTGAGTGGAAGTGCTTCAAATGGCTTCAAATGAGGTTTTTCGAAAACTCAATAGATTCTTGTGAAAAAGAGCTTCAAATTTCGCATTTACAGTAAGGTTTAACGCCATTTTCTTAAAACCAGCTCAAAATTTTTCAATGAAAATTGCTATTTAGGATGAGGTTTTAGCATTCTTTAATATTCTTAAATTAATATTTGGGTTCTACTGCTAGGAAATTGAAAAGTTGAGAAAAGTTCAAAAAACTGTAATTTGGGCGGCGATAGATGACAGCAGGCAAGGAGGAGGGGCAACACTGTACAATACCAATCCACAAAAAGGAAATTAGAAAACTTTACTATGAGAAAGTCTGTGCCATTCTGTAGCACCTCTAGTTTCAGAATGAAATCTGTTGATTAATGACAGTTCTTGAAAAGTCATTTACAATTTTTCGTAAATGTAAGTAATCTTTGCGTAATTTTCCATGAAATATAAGCAATTTTAAGGAATTATTTTCTCAAAAACGGTTCCAATTTTTTTCTTTCAATTTTCTCCTCATATCTATCAAAGGACGGTAAAATATTGGTTCTGGTCACATTTTCGGCCAATACTCTGTATTATTGAGAATTGCAATAAATTAGCATTGCAGAAGTACAATATTGTTGATAGAGATTTTTTTGTGGTATACCCCGAGATTTTTTTGTGGTATACCCCGGTTACATCCCGAGATGAAATAGCGATATGTACACTCACTCCTCTCTTTCACTCCATCTGTCTCCTACTCTCCTCTCTCACTCCTCCCCTCTCACTCCTCCCCTCTCACCTCTCTTCTCTCATCTCTCTCCTCTCCCTTCCTATCCTCTCTCTGCTCTCCTCTCCTCTCTCTCCCCTTCCCTCTCTCTCGTCTCTCACCTTCTCTCTCTGCTCTCCTCTCTCTCCTCTTCTCTTTATATTCTCCCTTCCTCTCTCTATTCTCCTTTCTCTCTCCTCTCTTCTCTCTGTTCTCCCCTCTCTGCTTTCCTCTTCTCTCCTCTCTCTGCTCTCCTCTCCTTCCTTCTCCTCTCCCTCTCCTCTCCTCTCCTCTCTCTCCTCGCTCCAACTTTTTCCAAAATTTCTAAAAGATCTACGGATGTACTATTTTACTATTTGTAGCGATATTAATTACAAAATATTTACTTGTGCTGCTTCTTGATCAGTACAGTAGTCTTGTACTGATCCCTACCACCAAAAAATAACAAGTTGTTTCAACGGTAAGTTGCATTCAAGGAGTAATAAGAGCCGTGTCCATTTTCTAGAGCAGGAATGTCACGACAATAATACAAACCACAAACTGGGGTTGTGGTTTGTCCAGAATTATAGCATTTGTCGAATAGGGCGTGTTCAGATATAGCGAGTATTTTTCAATCATCTTGCGGTTAGACAAGTCTCAGTAGGGTAAACTTGTATTTCTATGCTTTCTATGCTCAGTTATGTGATGAAGGGGAGCAGAATTAATATTGTTCCCGAAATAATTAAGAATTATGTAACCAGTCAAAATTCACTATAGGCTTGACCATCATAGATCATGTGCGCAAAAACTCCATTTTAAAAATTGAAAATTCAATTAACAGTTTTAAGTTGTTCACACGTGCTTTTGTTTTTAAGTTTTCTCCTGGAAAAATCACCTGATGTAGATCCGATTTTCATTGTTAACTTCAAAATTTCGGAAATTATTAAAATTTGAATTTTTTTCGACGACTAGAATAAATATTGCGATTTTATTTCTTCAATTGAAATTTGTTTTCCATAATTAGTTCTTTAATTAATATCCTGCACTTTTTTGAAAAGAAAGTGTACTGTAGTGCAATACAATAGATGACAAACGTCAATTCACTTCTTTTGTTTTTTCAAAAAATACACAAATATATTTTTTATATATCTCTCACGTCGTTATGTTACATTCACGTCGTATATTTACATTACCGGGGACTTGTATACATCGTGGCATTTTTTAGTACAAGTGTTTCAAATGATAAATTATTAAGTTGCTCGAAAACTCAAAACGTTTGTGTGAAAACGAGCTCGAAATTACGCATTTTCAGGAGAGCTCAAATTACATTTTCTCAAAATGGTTTCGAATTTTTCACCGTAAATTTCTATATAAAATTATGTTCCTCTCTTCTATAATATTCTATAAGTCAAATTTCAAATCTACCATTGAGATCGAAAACTTGAAAAACAGTTATAAATATTAGGCACCTAAAGGTGGTAACTGGGAAGAGGATGATGAAATACCCAAAAGCCAGCCTAAAGTAAGGAAATGTAATAATTAAATACTACGAGAAAATTTGTGCCAATTAAGTAGTACCACTGGTTTTGTTTGTTGAGAAAATTTAGCCACCCGAACATACGGTACTTTTGTACTTTGAGATCGCTAGGAAAAATGTTTACTACCGTTTTCTCAGTAGGGGAAATGCCATTTTTGGAAGCATACAGATGTCAAGATTTATTCCTTCACGTTACAATTAATTTGGGACAGAGGAAACATTAAGGTCGTCGGGGATTCTTGTGTTATGAGTAGCTACTTCCTGTTGGCGTGTAGATGGCAGGTAACGAAGATGTAAAACTTCGGCTTCTCTAATTTATGGCTTCCGGAATCTTCCCACCTATTCCAGGTGGATGACGACGTGGTACCTCATCATCTCCTCGCGTCACTCCCTTTCCCATCATGTCCACACTCCGGTTCCCACCGATTGGAACGCCTCCGGCGGCGGTCATGGGTAGGTTGTGTGATCAAATTAGAGGGCGCTATCGTGCTGCGAACCAGCAACCATGAACTTTACAGTGCGCATGATCCACGAAATTCATAATTTTTAATCCTGTGCATCACTAATACAAATGTAAAAAAACGTTATCTAATAATGATCCGCGAACAATTGAATTTACAAGAAATGCCTACCAGTTGTAATCCGACATTACATAGGTCTTTATTGATTACCTAACCAGGAGAAGGAATGATGCCAAAAGAAAGGATTTGCAAAGAAAGTGACACATCGCAAATATTGTCAGAAGGACGGATTAACAGCAGAATTTTGCAGAAGAACGGATTAACCTGGGCGATGCTGGGTGTTTCGCGGTGTGGGTTACACCACATACCAAAGCGGGTTTCTACTGTATATTATCTTGTGATAGATTTTAATGAAACTTTTACTAGTAAAAAAAAAAAGACTTTTTCTAAACACATTTCTATTTAACTAAACTTGGTGTTCTACTTATTGGATGTAATTGTGCCTGGGCCTGCCGCCAATCCCCCCTGCGACACAGAATACTCTTTTCTTCGTGTGGTGTGGTAGGGGTAGGAGGAGGTCAGTGCCTCCGCCTAAAAACCACCGCCGCGAGGAATTTCTTCGCCTCAGGCGGAGGCTGTGACTTTTCCATCTACAGCTCCTCTGCTTTTTCAGACGCGAGAAGTGCATGTCATATTCTGTGACTGACTATTTTTACACTTGGAGCCGAGTGAGACGAAATCTTATGGTTGATTGATTGCTTTTGTTTCGGGACGCGTTTGCTACTTTGGTTATTGGTCCAGTAAGTACAGTGCATGCGATATATCGGAAGGTGGCAAGGTTCCTCCCTAGCTGGAATTTGAGATCCGGCTCAGTGCTTAAACTGATGTCACTGCAGCTCCTCTGACCGGGAGGTCCTAGGGTCGAGTCCTGATGGCGGCAGGATTTTCGAGACTAGGTTTTCAGCTAGGTCGAATTCAGTCCCTGTCTGGAGGAGAATTCTGGCGGCCGGCTGCTCTGAACGGTATTTTTCCGAGGTTTCTCCGATCAACATCAGGTGAATGCCGGAGCAGTAGCCTAACAAACGGGCCACGGGCCGCGCGCGTTCTTTCCTTCCTCTTCCTTGCCCTATCCTCACCCCTAACACAAACACTTACACTAACATTCACTTCACTGCCACACATGCCGGGAGACTGGTCGGGGACTTAGAACTTGTCCCGTCTGGGGAGGAGCCCCGCTGGTGGGAAGTACCTGGTCGGGGAAAATCCCGTTAGGTAGGTCGGCGCCGGATCTTGCTACCCAGCGAGGGAAGACCACCGGCACCTCCCGAGCAACAAACACGCACTATATTTACGGGACTAATGACCCTAATAGTTTACGCTCCTTGAATCACTAACAATCAATCAATCATACACATCGTCTTGCGACGTTTCGCATCTCTGCCCCCGCCCCCACCGGGACAAGCTTTCGTCTTGGCAAATCATAATTCCCAGGTTTGATGGAGATGTATTAAATCCCTGAGGGCTTCGAGAGAAATCTGTCAGATGATCGTCAACCGATTGAAATTCTTGTAGTGATCAGGTGACTTCTGGTTTACACAAGAGTTGTGTTAGTGTGGTTCGTGGATCGTGTTGTCGCGATCCCTTCTCTCATGCGTCCCAAATGTTTTGAATTTTGTGTCCACTTCATACCACTGTAGCTCGTATTTTACATCATAACTAAAGTTTATGGCATTCGTTATAACCAAGTACATATCAAATGATCTCGATAGTCCCCATCGGTTAGAACTTAAATAGTTCTGTCTGCAGTCATATAGGGAAATGTCAATTTATTTTGAGGCTGGCATTGATTACAAAAAATCGGGAACAAGTTCTTTATGGAATTACTGCACGGTAAGTTGTTTTGTGGTGTATCTAATGACCCTAATAGTTTATGCAATAGCTTCTTCCTCAAATGTACCATCCGGTTTTGCATCGATACCATACAAAGTATTCTCTTAAAAAGGTTAATTATAATATTTTATTTATAGTCTGTTCATTTTTACACTCAACAATTAATAAATCGTATAATGCTGAGAGAAAATACATAGAGTTCACCTTTTGATGAAATCGTTCTGATTGAAAATGGCAACAAATCGATTCGAACAATCGAAATTTAAATGATTTAATTCTTGTTCTGAATTTTTAAAGTCGTCTAAACTATTGTCTAACAAATTTATTTCTATGTTATCATTGTCTTCTTTATTTATTTAACAATATTCTTTATTGCATTTTCTACAGTGTGCATTTTAAAATCACTGAAACAATTTTGCGTCTAATCTAATAGGAAAAATTAGCAAAATCCCTGAAAAATCATTGTAACTAATCTAACCGGAAGCATTAGAAAAATCACTCAAATACGTTTGATAGAAATCGTTGAATAATTTGAATGTTAAATTTACAAATTGTGCCTCAAAGCCCAGATAGAATTTAGAAAAGTATTGTAGATTAAGTGTTTTGCCGACTGCTAGCATTGAGCTTCCTCCCATCAACCAAGAGTTTCTTTTTGTTTAAAGTAGTTGCATAGTCTATCAAAGTGCTCATCTAGATATTTCAGTTTCGGATTGTATGTTTTCATAAATAATTTACACTGCATGTCGTGTTTCCTCTCCAAGGTCATGTTTGGATATCACTTCATTTGCACTTATGCACTACATTTTAACCACGAATAAAATATTTTCTAAATGCAGAACTAATGACGTTATGCTTCGACTGAGTTGATATTTAATACTAGAATGGATGTCATTATCAAAATTGCTATAGTTGTATATTTTGTAGATCACAGATTCAGAGTAGGAAATGGAAACAACTCATTCCGTTGAGTAACTTATTGAATAGGATGGAAGGATGAGAGTTCATTCTTAAGTTACTCTTGAAAATATCGTCAAGGTACGTAGGACTCTATAAAAACAAAATAAGAGTATTTAAGAATTTTCTTCAGTTTATTTAGTACTAGTACGCAAAATCTGGAATTAGTTTGCAAAATCTGTATTGTAAGGTAGTATAATACTCTATAAAATAACTCTATTCGACAACTGTTATTTAAAAGGGGAGAACAAATTGAGATCAGTTGTGTTTACAGTGACTAAAAGTGAATAAAATAATGCTTTTACATTTACTAGAGGTTAAAAATGGCGCCTACGAAAACTGTCTTGCAAAGCTCGTCTTGGTTGCACGCCGTATTATACTTCTCCGTACTGCACATACAGATGTTCACTTTTTTTACGAAATGATTCAAATTAAATCAAATTGGTAGAGTTTGAAAAAAAAGCTGTACATTCGACGATCGTCAATGTCTGGACAAACGTATTTTAACAGTCACCAAATGCACAGATATCTTGTGCAACCTGGACGAGAGTTTCAGATAGAGTGGAAGCCCGGTACTATCCAGATGACAGTAATGAAATTCAAAATTTTTTGCGAAACTGATTACATTGGAGATTAGCACGGCTTTATAATGCGCCTCCTCTATCTAATGTGGCCTTAACTTTATAGTATTTGAGCAGACACTAGCAGAAAAATTGCAACCATTTCCTTATAGCGTCATAACGACTACATAAATATTATAATGTTCGTTTACGGAACGACAGATCACATCGTGTAAACGCATCGACCTGAATATGGTTCCAAAATATACTTCCAAAGTGTTTTCACACACTGGAACTGAATAGAAGCGTGCAAATAATTGCTCTGCTTTCATTGCAGGCATTACGTAGACCAAAGCAAAGAGAAAACCCGGTATGTCTTTTGAGTGCACTGCTCAAGAACCGTGCAGTGGGAGTCCTCGATTTTTAAAAGATGATCGGTACAGGAAGCGAGCGTATGAATAGCGGGATGGGGAACAAAAAGGAGCTGAAACTAAAGGTCTCGTTCCAAGAGAGAATGGGTCCTATGACGCTCACGCATCCTCTGGAAAAGGCCAACAACGAACCATGGCTCAGGCAGCGAGCGGAGCTGAGCTGAGCTTCGCGGGGCCGAAATTCTCCGAAAGGAGCGACGCAAAAAGGAGCTGAACGAATGACGACGTGACAAACAACAAAGGCGCGACGCCGCGATGCTCTGAGCCGTCTGCCGACCGCCCAGCCTCCGTGCTCGGCTCACGCGCCGCTCAGACATCCGGTCATCGCGTTGGAGCCCGTTTTCTTCTTTGCCTCTGACCCTACAGTCGTCAGAGAGTGTGACCGCCTTTGGTGGCTCGGCGCGGTAATTGATGTCGTGGCGGTCACTTTGACCGGGAGGTTCTAGGGTTCGATTTCCGACGGTGATAGGATTTTTGACACTAGTACTAAACACGTGCACGACACTTCCACGCGTGTCGCGAAACCAGTCGGGAGCTTAGAGCACGTTTCAGCTGGGGTGGGTAACAAAAGGGGCCACGGGGCGCGTGCGATCTTTCCTTCCTCTTCCTTGCCCAATCCTCGCCCCTTACACTCACCTAATACACTACCACACAAGGCGGGAGAGCGGCTGGGCGGTGCCCCGCTGGTGGGAGATACCTGGTTGGGGAAAGGCCCGCTAGCCGATGGTAGGTCCAGCCAGATCTTGCGATACATCGGGGGAAGACCACTTCCACTTCCCGAGGAGAACACGTGCCCTACATTGACGGGACTAACGACAGCGATTGACGCGTCCGGAATCTCTAATCAATCAATCGATGAATCCCAGGCCCTGGGTTCGCGGTGCCCGTGGTACGCTCCCGCCCTCCGCCTCCGGCCGCGCAGGCTGGAGGTGAATGCCCTCGGGGGTCGAGGCGCCGCCTCCAGGGCGGGGTGGGGCGGAGGGCGGCGGGGGCCGGCTGCCGGTTGGGTTTTGCCGCGAGCGCGGTGTCATCGTAAACTGCGCGACGTGGATCTCGCAGTGATCCGTCGCTCTCCAAGATCCGCGTCGCCTCACACGATCCACCTTTCGAATTGTCCCTTCCGGAGTGGTCCGGCCCGCTTCTGAGCTGACCCGTCCCGTCCCCTCCCGTCCCGTCCCTCTCGTCCCGTCCCTCTCGCCCGGCCCTCTCGTCCCGTCCCTCTCGTCCCGTCCCTCTCGTCCCGTCCCTCTCGTCCCGTCCCTCTCGTCCCGTCACTCTCGTCCCGTCCCTCTCGTCCCGTCCCGTCCCGATCCGTCACGTGCTGTCCGATTCAATCCAAACCGATTTCGTCCCGTCCGTCCCAACCCGTCCGATGCCATCCGATCTTGTCTGTTCCCTACTGGCTGGCACACTCCTCCTCCTCCTCCTCCTTAGGAGCAATTTATATTTATGTAATGAGCGTAGTGAAATTTGCGTGAAATGGAAGAGTTAGCTTGATGACCCGAGTCTCGCCACGTAAAATAAGGCATAAACCAACTAACTACATTTACGAGACTTACGACCATAGCAGTTGACGCACCCGGAAACACAAAATACCCAATGAAGCGAGCAAGAAATCCAACCCCCCCCAGAGTGGTACCGGTAGCGGTGGCTCAGAGCATCAACTGATGTCACTGCAGCGCCTCTGATCGGGAGGTCCTAGGGTTCCACTCCCCACGATGGCAGGACTTTCGACACAAGCTTTTCAGCTAGGTCGAATTCAGTCGCTGTCTGGATGAGAATTCCAGCGGCCGGCTGCTCTGATCGGTGGTTTTCCGAGGTTTCTCCGATCAACACCAGGCGAATGCCGGAGCACTACCCTAACAAACGGGCCACGGACCGCGCGCGATATGTCCTTCCCATTCCTTGTCCTATCCTTTCCCCTTTCACACACACTCTTACACCAACATGCACTACACTACCACATATTCCGGGAGACCGGGAGCTTAGAACTTGTCCCGGCTGGGGCGGTGCGCCGCTGGTGGGAGAGTCATGGTTAGGGGGAAACCCCACTAGCCGACGGTAGGTCGGCGTCGGATCTCGCCATCCAGCGGGGGAAGATCACCGCCATCTCCTGAGAAAAAACATGCTAGTGCACTAACGGGACTAATGACCAGAGCAGTTGACGCGCCCGAAAACACGAAAAAATCAATCAATCAATCTAGAGAAAAAACATGCACTACACTTACGGTCGGGACTAATGATCAAATCAGTTGACGCGTCCGGAAACACGAAAAAATCAACCAATCAATAAACCAGAGTTGTGTCGCCTACTCCGCCAGTCCCTTCGTTCACGCAAGCAGCACTTCCGGCATAGTCTCGTCCCACGTTTCTGCCGCCGGCTGTCCCTCGCACCCTGCCTCTCGCTCTCCGCGGAGGCGCAGCGCCCCACGGCGGCCGGAGGCAGCACGCGAGGAGCAGCGAGAACGACCAGGGAGCACTCGAGTAACGACCTCGCGCCCAGGATGTGCGTTAGTTAGTCGCGCAAATAAAATGAAAACTCACTACCATATAAATGAGGGCTCGTCTGACAATAAAAAAGGCGCAGTAAAAGTCAAATGAGAATGGTGTTTGAAAGTGTAGTAGCAATGGCTTCCTGCCCCCTGAGGCCGCTGTTGGGAAGCAGTATTGTAGAGCTGCAGTATGGCCAGTTCTGATTGGTCGTTTGTGGATTCCTGGGATCAATTTCAGGCGGGTGCCGGAACAGTGCCCTAAACAACGGGTCATGGACCGCGCACAACATCTTCCTGTCCCTTTTTGGCCCATCTCCTATCCTTATCCATCAAAACAAATCTAGAAAAACTCAGGAAGTACTGCGAGTGGGACCAAGGCTTGAACTGGCATGTAATGCCGCCGCAGAAGAGAAGAAGCCGTCAGTAGAAGTAATATTTCCAATCCATACCCATAGCCCACCACCACGATTACTGTTGCATTGACCTTGATCATAATTATTAAAAACGGATAGAATAGCTCCAATAAAAAAAACTTCTCAATACAAATTTCATCATCATTAAAACCTTAATTGTTACAGCGGCGATACCACACTCGATAACTCGACACACTCTGTATATGTAAGAATGCTGCGCGGGTGTGATCTTGATCTTGTCTACGAGATATCGACCGTAGAATGATATGCCCTCATCTACTGGGGACAGTACTCTTAGAGGTACAACTTAAAAGTATCTCTTAGGGGCAATTTCCTGTGTGTGGGGTGTGTCACAGACGTAACCAAACTGATGCTATAAAATTTGTTTAATTGAAAATATTTAGAAGGGCGATTATGACATTTCAAACAATATCTTCATATAGCGACCATACGGCGCTTGCAGTGAGTCTGGCATTGGATAAAAAAATATTTTAATCTCTTGATTCCGGAAATGTCTTCTGGACACTCAAAACGGCACAAATGGCCTTGCAGATGCTCTTAAACATTTGTTTCAGTTCAGGATTAGTCTTAGGAAATAAAGAAGTTCTGATGACAGTTCTTCATACTTCAATGCCAGTAATTATCTCACTAAGAGCGACGTGCAAGCAGGAGCAGGGAATTCATTCCATGACAGGGACTTCAACCGTCAGGGATGTGAGGGAGGGATGGAAGCGCACACCAAACCATTTCATGGTGGTCACAGACGTTTGTTAGATGAACTTGTTGAAGTGAATTACAATTTATAATTCCACTTTTAGAAAATAAAGAAAATGATTTAGCATCCAAGATTATATTAGGGCAGATTTATTTCTTCTTGAAATAAATGTCAATCTCGTGGTCATCAAAATCGTTCGCAATGTAAGGCTTACAACGTATCGGTGTAATTTGGATGAATTATAATCGTTTTTTACATCCAAATTGTGTACTACCAACTCAGATTCCTCGAAATATCGTTTATTTTCTCGTTCTATTTCATTTGAAGGAAGATCACGAGGTTCATCATTATACTTGGAAGATTTCGAATCCGGATCTCCATTCATTTTCATTTTGCACTTGTTGTCTGTAATTTCTGAGCCCGAATGCTGGTGTCAATGCTCTTTCAGCGTAACCAGTTTTTGAGGTGCGTTTTCAGGGTGAGCAAATGCGAGTAATTTCAGTCTGTTTATGTTTATTGTGGTGGTCGAACTCACGTAATGAGACAAGTATATGGTGTTCAACGCATGTGAAAAGGTAACTAGTGGTGCTACAGAATGGCACGCACTTTCTCGTACTGTGTTTCCTAATCTCTTTGGTCTGGGCAAGCTTTTCAGTATTGTCCCACCGTCTTCCTACTTTTGAGATTTTTTCACATTTTCTCAGTTTTTCGTTTCCCTAATAGGAGAACTGATATTTTCATTTCGTTTCCCTAATATTTTCGTTTCCCTAATAGGAGAACTTTAAGAATATTGTTAAAGAGTAAAAGGTGATCCTGTATGCCAATTTTTATAGCAAAAATTGGAGCCTTTTTTGAGAAAAAATCGTTTGAATATTTCTGAAAATGCTCAATTTTCATAGCAAACTTTTTATTCTGGGAGAAACGTCACAAGAAGTAATTTGAAGCACTTGTACTCAAAATCCAATAATATATAAACAACACCAATAATACAATATTAACGATGTGAGACATATTTCAAACAAAAATCAAATTATATTTTTTAAAATTAAAGCAATGCATACACATGGTGTTTGACATACTTATGCCATGCATTATTATTTAATGCATTCAGTTCTATCCACAAGAAAAGTTTTTATACAAAATTTGGAGCCGTTTTTAAGAAAATGTCGTCTGAGCGTATCTAAAAATACGGAATTTTGAGCTCATCTTCTTAGAAAGAAATTTACTTTTCAAACAACTTCATATGAAATCATTTAAAGCACGTGTACTTAAAAATACAATAATATATAAAAAGGTCAGTAATGTAGATATTAATGGTGTGAGAGATATTTTAAAAAAATTATGTAATTTTTGAAAAATCAAAAGAATACACCGAAATGGCGTTTATGTCATGTTTTTCAGGTCATTTGGCACTAGCGTACAAAACGTTTAAAAAAATTGGAGCTATTTTGAGAAAATATTGTTTTAAAAATTACTCAATTTTCACTCAAAATTGTGCAAAAATTACTAACATTTTCACAAATCTACATGACATTTCTTAAAGAACTAATTGTGGAGAATAAATTTCACTTGAAGAAAAGTACCTCTATCGCTAATATTGTAATTGTAAAATACATCACAAAAAATTTGGACTCATGCAAGTTTTGATAGTTCATAGAAATCTATGAACAATTATAAAATAACAAAATTTGATATGCGTTTTTTTCTTCTATTCCGGAAAAATAAATTTAAACAAATAATTTGAAACTCTTTTAAGAAAATGTTTAAATTGTTGTTGATGCCTCAAGAAGTACTGTAAAGTACTCCTAAAAATCCAATTGAAATTGAAGGAACCGTGGTATCAGTGAAACAGATAGGGAAATATCATTTTTGGTGAAAATCCTGCCCACTGTTTAGTCGCTAGCGTCTCTTACGGAAGAACGGATGGGCGGACAGATGGACGGACTGGCAGAAGGGCGGACGGACGGACAGTTGAACAGATGGTCAGGCGTTTCGCCGTAAACTTAATGTCTCGGCGTCAATTACCCACAAAAGTTAGATTGTGACTACAGAACCTATTAGAGGAGTAATTTACTATATAATATTGAATAAGGTTTATCCACTTGACCACGATAGGAGTTTTTCTTTGAAAAAATTGCCGTTTCTTGCCGCTGCATTACAGTACTTTCTCTACACTATGTAAGTAGTATGCAAGAAAGTAAAACCTGCTTGTACGAATTTTTCAAAATGTAGATCGGAGAAGATAGTGAAGACGTACAATTTCACAATTAATATATGAAATAAAATGTGCAACATTCATATTCATTAACAACTTTTATAAAATTAGATACGTGTCAGTAATATTCTTCGGCACCACAACGAACCTAAAATTCAATTACGTGAGGGCCTCCATAATTTTCCTTACGCCAGTACAAATCAAATATTGAACTACCACCTGACAAAACTTATTTTATTTCACGATTTACCTTATTTCTCAAACTAATCCCCCAGTTTCTTAGGAACTTTTGATTCTGCTGAAAGTGTGTTGGAACTTTTTGTATCCGCGCTGCGTTCTTTTTAATCTATTTTCTACTGCCGCCTTGCCCTCGTTGTCGGAGTGAAACCTGCTTGATGAGCCCTAGGTGAGTTTTTAGATTGAGGAAAATACGAAAGTCACAAGGGATATGTCATGGGAAAGGTCCGCAAAGATTTAAAATCTAATCCCTCAATGACTTCCTAAGTCATATACTGTAACCGCTTGTCGCCGGTCACATTTATAACCAACGGAAAATGGAAGCTATAATACCCGACATTAGGCCCTACACGTAGTTTCTACAGTGGCGAAGAGATGGCGTAAGTCAGAGAAGGATTTCTGAACGCACTCAGACCGTAGCCAATCAGGAAATTTTCGTGGAAATACGGACGTGGCGTGAACTCGCGTCAAAAAAGAGCTCGCTCTTTCTGGTTCGAGACATCAAGGAGAACGGTTGTCTACGAGTACGCCACATGGTCGACGAGGGACACGCGAAGATTGCGGAACACAAAAGCTTTAATAAAAGGTAATTGACTGAGTACTTTTCATGGACTTACGTACTGTGAATATCGTGAGATTACATGGAATTAGTAAATGAATATTAAACAAGAATGCAATGAAGGAAAGAACGACGGCGGTAATAGATCGAAATGAATCTGTAAAACCACGTTGCTGCATTCTTGTTGCTAGAAAAGAGGACTATTGTAACATAGGACATGCTTCTTCTTTGTTACAGCTTTAATATATTTCATACTTTTCATATATTCTTTATTCTTATTTTTGGGAATTTCACTTTGGAAATTCTATTATGGAATTTTGAGAGTTATGAGAAAGACGGATTATCCAAACAACTAGTTTGACTTTTGCTATTACGAAGTCATAACTTGGAGTTTCGGACTCGCATTCTGAAGCGACCATCGCCTCTGCGAAAGCTGTGGTGAATTTTCGCCTGGGAGACGACTGGGAGACGGTGTTCGGAGTACTTCAATTTCCGTGCGATAGGCCACGCAGGGACTTTGCAGAAGAACGACGACCTTGAGGCGCGAGGGTCGCGCGACGGGCCAGCTACACAGCGCGGGACCAACTTGCGGAGCTCGCCGGTCGTGAGTTATATAAAAGCAGAAAGAACACTCACTTAATTTCAGTCTGGAAAAAAACGTATGAGATAGGATTATCATTATACTAGCCAAAACGTTGTAATGTGAGCTTCCCTCAATAATAGACGTTGATCGGGCAAGTTTCTGAGAACATTGGTTTTATTTCTTTTCGACAGTCGTAACAAGAATCAGATTAAAGTAATTTTTTATGTTTATGATAGAAGTTGTTTTGTACAGAATTATTTATTTAGAGTCATATTTTAATAATTCAAATCATTTAAGAGACGTTATGAAACAAAATTTTGTGTTGAAAGGCTATGTAGAAGCCGAAGGTCAAATGTGACTACTGAGTGTAATGTAAATAGTGATTTAAAAGGTAGTAGTGAATTTCTAGTATTGTGTGTATGTATTTTTCTTTTACAGGATGAATATTTGTACTATGATTTGTGTGTCTCATGTGTGATATTCTTTGCGAAGTGTAAAATTGTATCCATTGCTTGTTTTCTTGTAAACAGGGATCTGAATTATTATTATTCTACTGAAAAACTGCAGTTTAGGTAGGGAATTAGCTACCATGATTTTAAAAAAAAATGAGAACATAGGAGGATCTGTGATTTTCATTCAATAGAATACATGTAATTACATTGATGTAAACGAAAAATGTAAAATTTGTTACATTTTGGCGCTCTAGAATATATGTTATTTGTCATTTAAAACTGAAAAATTGTGTTGGTTTGTTAATTGATCAGTAGTTTAACAAAGACGAACCCACTACCAATAGGGAAGTTTATCCGTAAACTGAGATATTCCCAGGGATGCGTGACGGTGTAATCACACGTCGCGAAGTAGGCAAATGACAGATCTACTTTTGTAATCGGTGAGGCTCGAGAGGAGTACGGTTACAAACAACTTAAACATTTTAAGAGGTGCTATGCGAGACCAAACAAAAGAGCTCCCCAATAATATGAAAACATTGCGAGTTTAAGGAATAAAAATGATTATGAACATAAATTTAATCTTTGCAATTAAAAAGTGGATATTACCATTTTTAATGTTTAAATACCAATATAAAATAATTTTTTTAACAATCACTGAGTGCTCCAAACCAGTGGGGCCATGCTCATGTGTTTATTCTGCTTATATGCTGATTGAGCCCTGATTACAAATCAGTACATTCTTGTGTTCTTCGTCATCGCTGTGTGAACCTTCCCAACCTTCCTTCATTTCGCCCAGGCAAAGTAGCGAATAATACGCGCTTTACATCTGAAAGGGGGCCGAAGAGCTAAATCCCAAAGGTTAGGGAGCTTCCTTACCACTATTCGCCCTGCAGAGCCTTGCATCAGCTTGCTACAACATTGCAATGAACTAATTCTAAGTAATGAAGAATATTTAAGTGGAATCTATAGATATGTAAGGGTCAATTTTGTGACTGCGAAGTGATGACAATCGTTTAGGTTCATAAATATTACTAACAAAAATTATATGATTTAAATTAAAACGACTGTTGCACTCGTGAAATTAAAGTCAATCGTGTTTAACTAATTATTCAAAATGCTCCAATAAGGGCGGTGTATCTCAAAAAGTTTATCGCTTTTTTTCTATCCGATTTTTCTTACCGCTCGTCCCTACTGACCAATCATAAAGTGTGACTCCTCTGTCTTAGGAGGTGGTAGATCATCGATTGCTATGTAAATGTTCCATAAACTGTGTATGAAGTATAAAATAATCTCTTTGATTTGAACATAGCTTTCAGTTATTTTCAATAGATGGTGCATTTTGGAACTCTGTTGGTCATAATTTCACTCGTCGAATACTCCTATTAAATACCACTCGTGCTTTGGAAATTCGGAAATTTATCGACAATGTGCAAAGCACTTGTGGTATTACCTATGAATAAGTTCTCAATTGCTCTTTTATCCTTGTTCTGTATACAGAATAATCTATGTTTCTTGAAGTGAAAATGTTTCTTGACACAAGCGCCAATATTTTTAATTTCGATCGCAAGACCTCCAAGCTAACTGTTACTGCTACTTACTATTCCCTTTTCAAAACAGTGTAAAACATTTCTCAACCATGCAAGAGTATCTCCTCGTTTATACTCAGAGGATCTGCGATGAAAATTACGAAATCGCTGTCAATTTCGAATAGTACTCACTCAATGTGTTCTCAAAGTGCAAACACCTAAGTATTATTTATAACGGCATATATATTAGTTCACTTGTTTCCATACTTTTTATTACAAAACACGTGTTATTAAGTAAACATCTGTTTCATCTTGTTGCAGCTGAGGTCGGAGTGACATGTTTTTGTAAAGAAGCTGTAATGGTCCTTCAGAAAAATCTTCTGCCTTCACCTCAACGGTGATTGTAAAGAATCTTGAAAACAGCTGTTTTAACACCGCCCGACGCCTTTGGACACGTCCAAAATGGTAAGTGCACTCCATGCGGCATCTGAATGAATCACGGCGGAAGTTGTAAGGAGGTGAGTCAACACTATTCGGCATAAGAATATTCAGAAAGCGAGTTGCAGAAATGCAACAGGAGGTGCAAGTGAATTCAAGTCTTGTTTTCTTTGCTTCATTGATGTTTCTTACTCTGCAGTTCACGAGAATTAAATTGTTTCATTTTCAAAATAATTATTTCCTTAGAAAGCTCAACAAATTTTTAGATGAGTCATTTTAAGTAAGGAACAAATCGTGACAATGAAGGTTGGGGCAACGAACAAAAATGAATTATATTTTATATTCGTTCCGGCGACAAGAATATTGTCATTAATGTTACTTTAGCGACCGCGCTTCCGGCACACGAGATATTTGAGAGTCTGATGTAGTGAGCTGAGAAAAAATTAGAAGACAAAGAATGAAACTCACAAGTGCAGCTAAGAAGTATTCACAGACCAAACAACCTATGAAGGCTATGAATGAGAGTCCGTTTTAGGAAGATAATTCGATTATACTTTGGTTGAGGAGTGTGCTATCAAAACCAACTCATTCCACTGTTTACCAACATTCAATTACTGTATACTTGCTGTATGCTGTATACTGCTAAGTTAAGGGAGTTCTTCGTAATCTCTACAAGGGATATTGTTCAAATTATTCCCATGCAAAATACCACATGGCAATAACACATCCCACTCAAGGGTATTATACCGGGAGCGGTAGCTCAGTGCATCAACTGATGTCACTGCAGCGCCTCTGACCGGGAGGTCCTAGGTTCGAGTCCTGACGGCAGCACGATTTTCGGCACTAGCTTTTCAGCTAGGTCGAATTCAGTCGCTGTCTGGAGGAGAATTCTAGCGGCCGGCTGCTCTGATCGGTAGTTTTCCGTGGTTTCTCCGTTCAACACCAGGCGAATGCCGGAGCAACGGGCCACGGACCGCGCGCGATCTATCCTTCCCATTCCTTGTCCTTTCCTCTCCCATTACACACACACTTACACTAACATGCACTACACTACTACATATTCCGGGAGACCGGTCGGGAGCTTAGAGCTTGTGCCGGCTGGGGCGGTGCCCCGCTGGTGGGAGAGTCCTGGTTAGGGGGAAACCCCACTAGCCGACGGTAGGTCGGTGCCTGATCTCGCCATCCAGCGGGGGAAGATCACCGCGTGATCTGTCCTTCCTCTTCCTTCTCCTATCCTCTCCCCTTACACACTTACATGCACTACACTACCATATATTCCGGGAGACCGGTCGGGAGCATAGAGCTTGTCCCGGCTGGAGCGGTGCCCCGCTGGTGGGAGAGTCCTGGTTAGGGGAAAACCCCATTAGCCGGCGGTAGGTCGGCGCCGGATTACCGCCATCTCCCGAGGAAAAACCTGCACTACACTAACGGGACTAATGACCAAAGCAGTTGACGCGCCCGGAAACACGAAAAAATCAATCAATTGATTGGGATAAGGAGACGTCTTTCAGATTAGGTGGTTCTGCACATCTTCGGGAGACTCAAATAAAAGAATTGGAACCCGACTGCCCGATGCACTTTCCTGTGTTCCACTAGGGTAGAGCCGATCGCAACCGAGCGCGTCGCTTCTCCTCCCAATGGGATGACTCGCCAGACAGCGGGTCACAGCGGTTTGCGTCCATAAGCGCTGGGCCAGAACCCATCAAGTGGGCTGGCCACTCGAATTTACATCATGTGTGCGGTCACACGAGATTGTAATCGCTTCCTCCGCTCTCCCACTGTAGCCCAGAGAAATTAGACCCAAAACTGGTGATTGAAGGGGAAAAATACAAAATAAAATTTGAGACAATGTAAAATGTTCATGATTTTTGCAAAATATGCAAATACTGTTATTTATAAATCTTGAACAAAAATAAAATTGCTCCCGTGCATTGAACTTATCGAAACACCACTTTGATAAGAGAGATCTCTACAAACAAGGGTCTTATAAATAGAAACAATGTTTCTAGCCTATAATTTTAAAACGGTTGATTTTACAACAAAACCTTATGGGAACTTTTTTATAGAATATTTTGTCTATTTTAATTTTTGAGAGATAAGTTTCAAGAGGCGAGATCAAGTACATTCGGCAGGATTGATAGTTATGAGAATGCAAAATCCTAGTAAAACCACCTTTAAATGCCCCCCCCCGCCACCCACTGCCGGCTCACTTCCGACACTTCTGGAATTTTAGTATAAAGTGCGGTGGATACTGTAGCGTCGTGTCGCTAAAACAGCGTGGGCACGTGGCGCGTGGTGTGCACCGGATGCGTAGACAAAGGCAGAAGTGACGCCCGGGGCTTTTCCGACAGGGTGTGCGGGCGTTAGTGCGGAGGCAATGGAGGCGGCGGGCAGCGTCGCGAGGGCTATTTAAGGGCCGTGAGAACAATAGCTCCTTCTTCTTGTATCCTGACAGCAGCAGCGTAGGTCGTCCATGAGAGGTGCGAACGTGCACACGGCGCAAGAAGCCGGTAGTTATTGTCGTGACCAGTGAGACATGTAGTCGGTCTCAGGGCAGGCGGTACTACGCACGGCGAAACATTTGGTAGTATGTTGCGGTGTGGTAGCCGTTGTAAATATCTCTCCTAGCAGTGGGGTCTATTTAGTTAGTTACTTGTATACAGTGCATTGGTTATTTGTGACTACGGCCTAAATTGGGAATAAACCTGCTGTTATTACAACCCACTCTCGTCTGTGTACTGATTACACCCGTATGGCGCCACAATACCAATGGCAAACAATCACGCCAAGTTTCAAAACTCCGGGATTTGTTCACTTTGTTCGCCTAATCTGATTGGGCGCTGTGTCGCAGGCGGAGGAAGGCGAGATCGAGTACATTAACTACATCGACGAGCATGGCGAGAGCAAGCTCACGGCCGTGGTGTCCATGGGAACGCAGACCTCGTGGTCCCCGCGCTCCTCCAGGTGCGTCACATACACCACATACCTGGCCACCAACTTTTATCATAACTGAAGAATCCAAATTCAATACACCAGGGTTCAATGAACAATTTATTGACAGAAACAGGTACAAAGCTATAGTGCCGAATATCCAGGAGAATTGGTAGAGAGACGTAGCCATGTTGCCGTAAAACCAGGAGATGTACCACGATATGCTGAGTCACCAAACAACCGAAAAAGGAAGTCCGAAGTCGTTGCGCAGTTGTCGTAGTCTCTCACTCTTCACACAGTAACCACCACTTAACCACAGTATCGTCGCTCTATCACAGCCGCTCACTCGCTCACTCTCTAACTGCCTCAGCTCCGCGCCGGGGCCGTTTTATAGCTGCCCCGGGCCGTAGGCCCGTCGACTGGCTGTGTAGTAGGGGCGGGGTCGAGTCTCGCCCGGCTCGCTCAGGCGTGGCGGCCGCACTCAGCCGAGCACCGCTGGCCCGCGCTGGGTGTTGTCGACTGCCGCCAGGGGCGGTAACGCCCTGCTGTGGCGGCACATTTAATTATGTGAGGCCGGTCACGACAATAACCTACCTCAAATCCCTGCCCTATCACCATTTAAACTAGCCAAAAATCCCAATTACCAAACACGAATCAAAAACAAATATCCATATCACATATTCCTAAAAAAATTGCAGATTTAGATCCGGACTGAGGACCACCCGAAAAGGGATTTCATCCCCCTTGTAAGATTATATTTAAGGTTAGTATATAAGTCTGTAAATACATATGTATAGTTTGTTTTACTGAGCTATGTAAATTCTTAAAAAAATAATAAATTTAAAAAAAGGTGCGTGGCAACCAGCGGAGGTTTTCAGTACTAGAACTGTAGCTGCGTCGCTGGTCAGCGGGCTCGTTTTCTATAAGGCGATCCCGGGTTCGATTCCTGGTCGGGGCAGATTATATTGTGCGCTTTCCTTGAAATGTCCCAGTGTGTCTTGCTGTGGGAGGATGAGAAAGCTCACTTCTGAAGTTGAGAAGAACAGAATACGACGTAGGGATATCTATGTGCTAACCATGCGTACCCCTGGCTTGCCGCTGGAAGGCCCTGGCTCAGTCAAAGGCTTTTGTGCCAATACAGACACGTGGACAGTAGTAATATATACGATGAAAAGAATAAAGAAAAGGAATTGATGAGTTGAAATAATATTATTAATAACATTAGTTTGTTAATGGGCCTCTTTCCAAGTACAGACTGCGTTAGAACTAAAATTTTAAAGTTTAAATAACTACTAAAACATTATTATTGTTAAAAAAAGAATTCGATTGCAGTCAATAACTTCAGTGTTCATGATTCAATCATACCGCAACCATTAAATTGTCTCCAGCATCCTCATAATATAAAGTTAGTTATTAAGAGCTATTCACAATGAAAATGTTAACGAGATGTGAGGTCATGAATCGTCTTATGTTCATCTTCTCGACAATGATTAATTCCATTGAGTACATGGCATCAAGCTTTTGCGCTTAAGTTAGTTTCCTCTAAGATTTGATTGAGCCTTGATTGCAGACATGTTTCACAGACAGAGAGCTTCCCAATTTTGAGAGCGTTCAGTAGCGATGTTTCTAGTGCACTAGCTTTTCACCTCTGTGTACTGGGGTTCGCCGAAGGTATTTTTGGTCACTCCCTACGGATTTTGCGATGAACTTAAGAGGTTCGCGGTAGGATTTTTTGGAGTTTCCGCGTTTCAGTGCTTCATCAAAATATCCACGTCATTACCACCTATCCCTCAAATCACTCATCCATTCCAGATGTGGCCGCAGGGGGAGGAACTGAGTTCATAATAATGGAAAGGTATGAGGTAAACAAGCAAAACGTTTTATGACATTCTTGCCTGCTTCATCCCGCTCTAGTTTTTCAGCGTATGGTGTGACATCTACGTTGTCCCAGCATTGTTGGAAGCTACTTCTGGATCATGGAGAATGTCCGCAAATGAGAAAGTGAAAGGGTGAACGAGAGTGAGAGAGAAGGGCTGCGAGAGTACGAGTGAGAAAGAAAGAGAGTGGGGAAGAGGAAGTGGGAAATAGAGAGGGTGGGAAATAGAGATGGTGGGAAATAGAGAGGGTGGGAAATAGAGAGGGTGGGAAATAGAGAGGGTGGGAAATAGAGAGGGTGGGAAATAGAGAGGGTGGGAAATAGAGAGGGTGAGAGTGAGAAAGAAAGGGAGTGGGGAAGAGGAAGTGGGAAAGAGAGAGGGTGGGAAAGAGCGGGAAAATGGTGGAGCAGGAGAGAGTGAAGCGGGAAAGAGGGGAAGGGAGGAGAGATGGAGCGGGAGATAGGGGAAGCGGGAAAAGGGGAGGAGGGGAGAGATGGAGCGGGAAGGAGAGGAAATGAGAAGAAGTGTGTTTGGCAAGGAACAAGAGGCGCAGAGAGAGGCTGGCCCAGCGCCGTGTGCGCAGGTACTCCACCGAGATGTCGTTCTCGGGCGCGGCGCGGCGCGCGTCGGAGGAGGAGGAGGACGAGGAGGCGGAGCTGGGCGACCGGCGCGCGCACGGCTCCTCGGGCATCGGGCTGCGCGGCCTGGGCACGTCGGGCGTCAGGACGCACTCCATGGACAGCACGGGCCTCGGCATGAGCGGCATCGGGTGCGACCACGCCCCTCCCACTAGCGATAAAAACGTTCCGTTCTCGGTGGAATAGTTCCGAATTGTGGCAGCAGAGTGTGCGCTAAATTCACATAACACCTAACCGTCTGAATTCGTATTTCACGGATTAAAGCTGCCCATCATCAACCAACATAAATATATATTACATTATGAAATACGTATAATTACTAATAAATATAAAGTTAATTACTAGTAGTATAATGCTACTAGTATGTAGTATAAATACTACTACACTATTATTACTAATATATAATTCAAATTAATCCCATCAACATGACGTTCCCCCATGGAATTATAAAGTCAGTAGCACACTTTGCCGATACAATGGGAAAGCATTCCATACAGTGTCTTCACCTGGCTGGTTTAGTGTGCGACATAAATCGAATAGTAATATGCAATAATAATTTTATCCCACCCTGCTTGGACGATCACTAATAGTGAGAGATTGCGGGTGCATGCCGTCGCGAATAGCGAGGAGACAGTCATTATTCTCCTCCACCCTGCTTGACCAGCACTAATAGCAAGAGGTGCGAGGGCAGGTCGTCGCTGGGGGAGCGCGGCGTGGTGTCGGTGGTAGAGGGCATCCACTATAATAATTCTCCACCCTGCTTGACGTTCACTAATAGTGAGTTCTTACGGATGCATGCCGTCGCTGTTAGTGATCAAGCAAGAGACAATAATAAAACTCCTCCACCTGCTTGGACGAGCACTAATAGCAAGAGGGTATGAGGGCAGGTCGTCGCTGGGGGAGCGCGGCGTGAGGTCAGTGGTAGGGGGCATCCACAATAATTTTCACCCTGCTTGGACGATCACTAATAGTGAGAGTTTGCTGATGTGTGCCGTCACTACTAGCGAGGGAACAATAATAATTCTCATCCCCCTGCTTGGTCGAGCACTAATAGCGATGTTGTTTGAGGGCAAGTCGTCGCTGGGGGAGCGCATTCACAATAATAATTCCCCACCCTGCTTGGCGATCACTACTAATGAGGGCTTGCTGGGGCACGTCGTCGCTAATAGTGAGAGGACAATAATAATTCTCCTCCGCCCTGCTTGGACGAGAACTAATAGCGAGGGTGTTCGAGGGCAGGTCGTCGCTGGGGGAGCGCGGCGTGGGGTCGGTGGTAGGGGGCATCCGCAATAATTTTCACCCTGCTTGGGCGATCTCTAATAGTGAGAGTTTGCTGGTGTGTGTCGTCACTAACAGCGAAGGGACAATAATAATTCACATTCGCCCTGCTTGGTCGAGCACTAATAGCGAGGGTGTTCAAGGGCATGTCGTCACTGGAAGAGCGCATCGACAATAATAATTCCCACCCTGCTTGGCTATCACTAATAGTGAGAGCTTGCTGGGACACGTCATCGGTAATAGTGAGGGAACAATAATAATTCTTCTCCACCCTGCGTGGACGAGCACTAACAGTGAGGGCGTTGGAGGGCAGGTCGTCGCTGGGGGAGCGCGGCGTGGGGTCGGTGGTGGAGCGCATCCACGTGCGCGCGCACTCGCTGGTGTCGCGGGGCGTGGGCGACGGGGAGCCCTGGAGCGGCGCCGGCGGCGCGGGCAGCGGCGCGGGCGTCGACGCTGGCGCCGGCGCCGGGATGGCGGGCGACGGCGGCGCGGGCGCCAAGGGCAGCCCCCTCGCCCGGATGATGCGCGCCCGACAGGTCACTTAGCCGCCAACCCACGCTAGGGGGGCGTGTCTGTATAGCAGTCGCAAATCAAGCGGGGGAGGTCAACGAGGATCGCAGCCTGGAACCTTCTTGAAACCTTTCCGATCCCTTGGTGATAATAGGGAGTTTGTGCACCCTCGATCGTTAAAGCACTATCGATCTTCTGCGAATGCGTAGTTCATGTTTCGCATCGCTAATGCGTTTGTGTATATGCTGAAGATCGATAGTGCTGCCCGCTATGACGTACACAAACACTGTACTGAGAAATGTTTGCAAAAAAATTGAAATCGTCGTCGTGTGTTATGACGTCGTGAAAAATTTTCTTCGGTAGATCTGTTGATAATCACTGTAATATACTTAGATTTTTCTATTGTGTTTAATGATGTTAGGTAATTGTTACACCTCCTGCCTAATAAAATAAAGGTTTTTGACAGTGATAAGCACATTTCTGAGGCTATGAGCCTCGTTGTGAAGGACGTTCGTGAATGAATTAAAAAGATTAATTTTGAAAGGTAGTAGGTGTAATAAAGACCTATTGCCATCGATTTCTTTAGAAAAATAGCAGAATAATTAATCTAATTGCATAGGCATTTTTTTGTATAACAGCATTATAAATTTATAAAAGAACCAAAATTAATTTTTGGAAACAAATTGCAAAAGTAGTTTTTCACTTTGCAACAAAAGATGTTGGTATGATCATGTCTCATAGAGAGCACGGTCAGTGAGGAGACTGAGGGGTAAGGACAGTGAGGCCGGGCATTGAGGACTGGTGTGGAGGATGGATGGTGATGGCGGGCAGTTAGGAAGAGCGCTGAGGATGGACAGAAAGGCTGGTGGGGAAAACGAGATGGAAGAACGGGCGGGGAGAATGAGCGGAGAGGACAGGCACAGAGGACGGGTGATAATGACGGACATTATGACAAAGGAATGATAAAGGAGAAGGAGGAGGACGGGACCTGCCATAAAATGCCGCGTGTAACATTAAATCCCCTTTTGTGAATGATTTCTTTCACAGAAACGGTGGTTTATAATGCTGGTATACGTAAAAATTGTATTTTAATATTTTTTGATGTATAAAGCAATTGTGCAATCGGAGCAACGTAGTAAATGTCGAACTATCTCTTCAAAAAATCACTGTCACTCCCACTTAGTCTCTCCGTCACATTCACCTAGTCCCTCACAGTCTCTCCCAGTTAGTCTTTCACAGTCACATTCACGTAGTCCCTCACAGTCTCTCCAACTTAGTCTCTCACAGCCACTATTACTTAGTCTCTCAGTCACTTTCACTTAGTCTCCCACAGTTACATTCACGTATCGCTCACACTCAGACTCATTTCCGCTTAGTCTCTCACAGTCACTCCCTCTTAGTCTCTCACAGTCACTATCACTTAGTCTCCCAGTCACTTTCACTTAGTCTCTCACGTTTACATTCACGTATCGCTCACAGTCATTTGCACTTGGTCTTTCACAGTCACTTTCACGTAGTCTCTCAGTCGCTTTCACGCAGTCTCTCAGTCACTTTCACGTATTCTCACAGTCACTATTACTTAGTCTCTCAGTCACTTCCACGAAATCTCTCACAGTCACTCCCACGAAGTCTCCCAGTCACTACCACTTGGTCTCTCACAATCACTTTCACTTTGTCTACCAGTCACTACCTCTTACTCCCTGATTCACTGACTCACCCTCTGGGTCCCTCTCCCAGTGTCTAACTCTCTCAGTCACTCGTGTGCGTGTGTGCGTGTGTGTGTAGATGCGGGCGCTGGGGACGACGGGCGTGGGGCTGCGCGGCGTGGGCACGTCGGGGGTGCCGGCAATGGGCGTGGGCGGCGTGGGCGGCGAGGGGCTGAGCGGCGTGGGCACGTCGGCGGGCGCGACCGAGCGCATGTGGCGCGAGGGGCCGCAGGAGTTCGGGGGCGAGGGCGGCCAGCCCTGGACCGGCGGGCCCATCGGCGCCCTCGCCATCGTCGAGGAGGTGACTTGCTCCCTCTCTGCTACTTGTGCACGGAGGGGTGCCCGAAACTTGGATAAAGGCTACCAATGTAGAGGCCATCCATAAATTACGTTACGCAAATTTAAATTATTTTAGAGCATACTATAGATTAGTTTCGAATATTTTCTTCACAGTCTAAGAATTCAATTGATATAACCTATCTACTTGATGGAAATATATTTTCACTTATTGTAAACATGTTCATATGATAAGTTTTTAATTTATTTAGTTATTATTTTGGTATATTAATACTTCAAATTTTTATGGTAAAAGGGAATAAAAAGAATTATTTCACAAAATGTTGAAAAATAAAGAAAGACTATCAGTATAACATAACACTGAACCAACTCCACCTTTCCCCATGTAACGCAACGTAACGCTTCCTCAAATCCCCTCTTTAGTGTAATTTATGTACGACTCTATAGTTACCGATACGGATAGCAATACGGATATCGATAAATACGGTATGGAACTTGTGTCAGGGAATTAATTACACGGAACGATTGACGTGAACTACTGATTCGGAGGCTGATACTGATAGTATCGTTGCCCCATTTACGAAACGCTGTGCCCTACCGCGTGTTGTGTGCGTGTGGTGGGGAGGTGCTGCACGCGACGCTGACGGCGGCCACGGACGTGCCTGCGGCCATCGTGGAGGCGCTGCTGGGCGGGGCGGTGGAGCAGGCGGTGCGCGTGGAGCCGGTGGGCGGGGCGGTGGAGCGGGCGGTGGAGCGCGCGATGGGCGTGCCGCGGGACGTGGTGGCGGACGCCGTGGAGCTGGCGCTGGCCAAGGCGATGGGCGTGCCCCAGCAGAACGCCGCCGACGCCCTGCACGACGCCCTCGCCGCCACCGCCGCCTACCCGACCGCCGTCGCCGGCAGCGTGCTGCAGGCCGCGCTCTCCGCCGCCACCGGCATGTCCACCAAGGCGAGCCGCACAACCTACGCATGAGTCAATAAGCGACAAACACTAACAAACTGAACGTAAACTTAAACGTAAAGGTAACGTAGCCACAGAACCTACGAATGAGTCACTAAGCGACAACACTGATAAACTAAACGTAAACGTAACGTTGCCGCAGAACCTACGAATGAGTCAGTATGCGACAACACTAACAAACTAAACGTAAACTTAAACGTAGCGTAGCCGCAGAGCCTACGAATGAGTCACAAAGCAACAACACTAACAAACTAAACGTAAACGTAACGTAGCTGCAAAACTACGAATGAGTCACTAAGCGACAACACTAACAAACTAAACGTAAACTTAGACGTAAACGTAACTTAGCCTAAGAACCTACAAATAAATCACTAAGTGACAACACTAACCTACAAATGAGTAATAATGCCCTGACGTAATCGTAGACGTAAGTCCGTAAATGTAAGAGTTCATAAGCTCCAAGCTTTTACGTTGTTTACGTCGGAGTTCTATCGAAGACCAATCAGAGAGCAGCGTTGAAGGGATTTCAGATTGTGTTCACGTAGATTGTGGTTATAGATGTCATTTTGTTATTGTAATGTAGAAAACTAGCTTTCCAACTGTTTGGGTGCTTGTAGTGAATTCTAAGTAACAATTTTTATTGTGACTTTAACTTGACATGGCGAATAAACTAATTATGTTCGACGAATTACTCGTGAATTTGGTACAAGAGAATCCTTGTTTATAAGATGAAGGAAATGCGAGCACTGGTACAACATATATAAAGACAAATTGGTAGGAATATCGAAGAAAAAGCTCGAAACTATGATGGAAAGATCTTTCCACTAAGCTAGAAACGAATAGATCAAGTTGAATCGTTGAATTCTGATTGGTTCAGGCGAAACTTACGTTCCAGCTTGCGTTCGTCAATATGAATGCTTGTTTTAACGTGAATATTTTACGACTAAGTTTACAGCATTACGTTACGTTAAAGTTTGCATTGTGAATGAGGCCTTACTACTGCTTTTTTTAAGCCTACCTGAAAATGATGAAAAATCGTGAATTTTCTTGTTTTTCAATTTTTTTGAGTCGTATGCTCTGTTTTATTCTCTTTTAAGTGCTTCAAACAGTTGGTTGCTACGTTTCTTAGTTCTTGGGAAAATATTTTTTTTCGAAGCAAGTGTGAACAGTCAAGTCCTTAGTGAGTGAACTTCAAATGCATTTTCCCGAATTGGGAATTTTCAGCACATTCATGCATGTCAAACATCGTAACTCATATACTATTAAAGATAATAATATAATTCTTTTTGGAACATGTAACCCATGATTTGCGCTAGTGAATCAAGTTAATTTTTCTGAACTGAAATGTCTGAATAAATTTACAAACCATTATTTTTTCTCAAATAATCAAATCCTGACCCTCTAGTTTTCACAGTACCTCTACCATCCTAGTTCATTCACTAGAATATTCAATTGCGGTTAATTACAAAAAGAATTATCAAAATAAATCGATTTGTTGTAGAGTTATGTTTGAAGTAAAAACCTACATTTATACCAATTATTTAAAATTAAATATGAAAAAAATCTTTTTAAATTATTTGATCTCTAAAATCAAAAAAATAATCAATTGTGCAAGGGAAATCAAAATAGACAAAAGTATGTTCTAGGAGAGTTGCCTGTAAGCATGACCAAGGAGGGCTTGTGCCCTGTAGCGTGTTCCTGGAGGACTGTTAGCGTGTAAGCGTGTCCTAGGAGGGCTGAGTGGCTTGTAAGCGTGTGTCAGGAGGGCTACGTGCCCGGCAAGCATGTGCCAGGAGGGCTGCATGGGCTCTAAGCGTCTGCCAGGAGGGCTGCGTCGCCTGTAAAGTGTCAAAATAGGGATATGTGGCCTGAAAGCGTGTGACATGCAGGTTGCGTGGCCTGTGTGTCCGAGGAAGGCTGCGTCGCTTGTGTTTGCCAGGAGGGCTGAATGACCTGTAAGCGTTTGCCAGGAGGGCTGACTGGCCTGTAAGCGTTTGCCAGGAGGGCTGACTGGCCTGTATGCGTTTGGCAGGAGGGCTGAGTGGACTGTAAGCGTGTGCCGTGTAGGTTTCGTGGCCTGTAAGCGTGTTCGAGGAAGGCTGCGTGACCTGAAAGCATGTCCCAGGAGGTCTGAGTGATCTGTAAGCGTGTGACTGGAGGGCTGTGTGACCTGTAAGCGTGCAGCAGAAGGATTGAAGGGCGTGCGCATGCAGCGTGTAGCGGAGCTGCTGCGCGGGGTGCTGGCGCGCGTGGGCGAGGAGGGGGAGAAGCTGTCGGCGGGGGCGTCGGCGCTGTCGCTGGCGTCGCGCCACGTGCCGGCGCTGGAGCTGCTGGGCGGCGACTTCGCCTCGCCCGCGCTGCGCATGTGCCCCGCCGACCTGCCCCACGGCTCGCGCCGCGAGTACGACCTGGACGCGCTCACGCGCCACCAGCAGCGCTGCCTCAACCGGCTCAAGCGCGTCACCGCGCGCGACGACCAGCGCTACCTCTCGCAGCACCCGGAGGTACCTCCCCCCAGCCTCACCAGCAGTTCTATGCCGCTACTCTTCACATAGGCCACTTGCCTTCTTCATCATTGCCACTGAATGATCAGTGGCATTTGGCACATGTCTTCCTCATCGTTGACTCTGAAGCGTTGTCTCTATCCATCACCATCACTTAAATCCCCATCATTTATGCGCTTCCCTTCCTCAACATCACCACTTACACTTTACTTAGCTAATGCCATATTTTAGGTGGCGAGACTCGTGCCAACAGGCCCGCTCTTCCGTCTGACCGCATAAATTTCACTACGCTCCTTTCACCATCTAGTGGAGAAAGGAGGCATTATTTTGGGTGAACGAAACAGGCGATTTGAATTTAGCTCAGAAGCTTTTTTTAGGCTTGAGAATCTTTTATGTTTGTTTAAATTTACTACGTGGGACGGCCGGCTTTACTTCCCCACCGAAGGAAGAGGTACGAAGGATTTTTTCGCCTTTAAAATCCACGGCTTCGGTCGGGTTGAACCCGCAAACTTGGGTACTACAGTCTGGTTCACTAATCGTTATACAATCGAATCCGCACTTTATTACCACTTGCACGATAAACTCCATCATAACCACAGGTCTCCATCACTACTTCACTATCTTCTGCTAGTGTCCTTCTCCGCCACTGCTTACTCCTTCATCTTCTACCACTCGAGTCTCTCCTACTACCATTACGCGTTCTGCATCAAATCCTCGCATGTCTCACTAGTCACTACCACAGTAGCATCCCTCATCCTCATCGCCTCCCTCACTGGTACCAGGGAGATCTCACTCTTTGCTATACTCCTTCATTCTCAATGTACTCCCTCGTCACCACCACCTTAAACAGTGCCCTTTCCAGTGCACTAGCCTTCATCGTCACCAATCTGTTATCGTATAATACTACCTCCCAGGCTTCACTCACTACCATTGCACTTGCCTTCCTCATCTCATTTCAAGTCTCACTCGCCACAACCACACAAGTCTCAATTATCACTATTCAAGTCTCCCTCATTTTCACTAAGTCAAGACTGGCCACCACAACGCTATTCTTACTCGTCACTATCACGCAGGACTTGCTCATTAGCAGCACACTAACCTCACTAACCACAACCTCCACTATTCGAGCCTATGTTCTCACACCAGCCTGCCTCATTGCCCACGACCTTCAACACCAGCTCACACACTCGGTCTCCCTTATGGCCACACAGGGATCAATAGACCCATAAGCTCCATAAACACAAAAGGCATTTAATACTTTAGAGATGTGAACCATTAAAATGGTGTGGATGTTTATATTGTAATGAAACCGAACAGATGTTATTTCGAAAATTGCATGCTTCGTTATATGGAGGAAATAAGTACGAGTGTCACCGTTTGTGATAGAAGCGTTCGAACTTCACATGCAATAGTTGTCGGTGCCGCTACAGGTAGCGAAGCGAATACTTTCTAAAAGCTCCCACAGACCAACGCGGAGGATCCGCAGCCTACGCGAATTGACAGCAGCGGAAGTTTCGCATTACGTGTTGTCTTATGAGCACGTTCAGACCTGACTCTGCAGGCGAGCGTCGCGGCAACGGATTGGCAGCGTTTAATAGGTGACGAAAATTTGTAACGCAGTCAGACGCTTTTTTTCCGCTGCAGCTCGAGTTTCGAGGAAGTCCGCCCGTGTTCGAGAGTCTTCACTCCCCTCTCGGTCGAGCGACCTTACCAACCGTCACGAAACACTGACTTATTATTGACGCTCCGGCGTGAACGGTCCCACGAATTCCGCTGCCGCGTCTAGCTCGTAACTTTCCGCGCCGCACCCGCTGCAGATATACCGCGCCGGTCTGTGGGATCCTGTAGACATTCCAATGACATGTAACCAGTCTATGAAAATCATACGCTGTAAGAAAAGTATTATTGACGCTCTATCTCTCTCCATGTTTGGATTGCCCTCAGTCTGTACAGTGTGTGTGTGCGCGCAGATCCGCGCCGTGTGCTCGCTGCTGCTGGCGGCGCTGCTGCGCGCACAGCCCGTGCTGGTGCGTAGCTTCTGCGCGCGCTGGGTGGAGCGGCCGACGCTGCGCGACGAGGTGGCGGCCTACCTGCAGCGCCACCGCCCGCCCTCGCGCCACGACGACCCCGACGAGCAGTACGACTGGTTCCCCGTGCCAGACCAGGTCTTTGCTCGCCTCACCCAACCCTTCACCCGGACACCCCGACACGCCCACCCCGACACGCCCACCCCGACACGCCCACCCCGACACGCCCACCCCGACACGCCCACCCCGACACGCCCACCCCGACACGCCCACCCCGACACGCCCACCCCGACACGCCCACCCCGACACCCGTAAGGAATCCACAAAAAATATCCTCAGCCCTCCCCCCAACATAACCACACCTCTCATGGCACAAACGATCTCCATGATAAAAAAACCTTTAACAAAATACTACTGTTACTCGAAACTACTTACATTTAGAAGGAAGCGTTGTGAAAAAAGATCTTTACATTTTACACGCTACTGCGCACGTGGTTGACCCATACCGATTTACGCCAAGCTATGAACAAACTCTATTGCATTCTAAATCATATTTTTCACGAACTTAAAGTTGTTTCATGTTAATCGTGTCTATCGATGGTTCCTGACAACTAGAAAATGCTCGAGATACAGAAAGTCAACTTGATAGTGAAAGTAATTTAGCATAGAAATATTTTGGAGACATCACGTGAATGATCGTAACGTCGAGAGAAGCTGGTGGGAATTGGGGACATGTAATACTGTGAACTGTGTGCTTCCCAACGTACGTCTCTTTGCTAATAAAAAATTAGCATGAAGTAGCTCACCTTTTTTTCGTGAAATTGAAAAAAATATAATGCGAAAAAATAGTAGGGGAGGAGTGAAGATAACCGTCGCTTGAGGAGGTGACAAAGTTCGAGCGCTGCCTTAGTTACAAACAAATGAATTAAATGAATGAAAGTAATTCGCTTATGAGGTATACCAAAATAGAAGGATATCAACTGATGTCACTGAAGCGTCTCTAAGCGAGTGGTCCTAGGGTTCGAGTCCTAACAGCAAATCCTGCAAGCCGACGTACAGGTCGGCGACCGATCTCACCATTTAGCAGGAAAATATCATCACCACCTCCTGAGAGAAACATGCATTACACTTACGTGACTAATGAGCTTATTAGTTGACGCGCCCGGCATGACTAATGCGCCAAATGCGTTAGCGTGCGCGTGAGCGTTCAGGTGAGCGTGCAGGTGAGCGTGCGCGTGAGCGTGCGCGTGAGGGTGCGCTTGAGCGTAAGCAAGCGCGTAAACGTGCGCGTGCGCGTGGGCGTTCGCATGAGCGTGGGCGTGAGTGTCAGCGTGAGCGTGCGCGTGAGGGTGCGATTGAGCGTGAGCAAGCGCGTAAACGTGCGCGTGAGTGTGCGCGTGAGAGTGAGCTTGAGCGTGCGCATGAGCGTGCGCGTGAGGGTGCGATTGAGCGTGAGCAAGCGCGTAAACGTGCGCGTGAGCGTGCGCGTGAGTGTGCGCGTGAGAGTGAGCTTGAGCGTGCGCATGAGCGTGCGCGTGAGGGCGCGATTGAGCGTGAGCAAGCGCGTAAACGTGCGCGTAAACGTACGCGTGAGCGTGCGCGTGAGCGTGCGTGCGGGCAAGCGTGACCGTGACCGATGCGTGCGCATGAGCGTGAGCGAAGTGTGCGCGTGAGTGTGCCCGTGAGCGTGCGCGTGAGCGTGCGCGTAAACGTGCGCGTGATCGCTCGCGTGAGCGTCAGCGTGCGCATGCGGGTGAGCGTCAGCGTGCGCGTGCTCGTTCGCGTGCGCGTGACCGTGTGCGCGTGTGTGTGTGTGAGCATACGCGCGATCGTGCGCGTGTGTGTGCGCGCGCAGCCGTCGCCCGAGGAGGTGGCGGAGGAGCGCTGGCGCGAGTCGCCCGACGCGGACGCGCTGCGGCGCCGCGAGCGCGACACCCTGGCGGCGGCGCGCCGGCGCCTCAAGCGCTCCACGGTGCGCGAGCTCTCGCAGATGGAGGGCTGGCTGGACGAGATGCTGGAGGCCTCCATGCTCATCGCGCCCGACGCCTGGGAGGATTTCGAGCGCGAGTTCGCGCGCCTCATGGAGGTGCGCAAGCGCACGCGCCGCAGGAGGACGCTGGTGAGTACTCCCATACACGAGGGATTCGGAAATGGTCGATAAATCCCCGACTCGCGAAGGGAGGAGGGGATTTATCGGAGAATTTTTAAAGCACGAGTGGTATTTAAGAGGACTCTTCCGCGAATTAATTACACCCAACAGATCCAAAATTCTCCAAATATTGAAAATAACTGAAAGTGTGCTTAAATCAAAGAGGCTATGTAATGCGTAGTATTTTGCATATCAACACAGCGATCGATACCTACCGTGTCGTAAAACAGATAAGTCGTAGTTGAAAATTCTAAGTAGCGAGTGTCGGTAAGAAAAATAGGATAGAAAAAGCAATATTTTTTAGATACACCGCCCCGATTAGGACATTTTATATGTATTAAACACTATTGGTTTTAATTTCACAAGTGGAAAAAGTGGTTTCAATTTATTTATAATTTATTTTACTTGGGGAGGCTCAGGCTCGTCCGCCTGACCACCCAACTTCCGCTACGCTCCTTCCACTGCCTAGCAGAGTATTGTCGATGAAACTGGCGATTTTGAATTTTGCTTAGATGATTCTTTTAGGCTTGAGAATCGTTTACATGTAGTAAATCTACAACATGGGACAGATTGCTTTACTTCCTCTCCGAAGGAAGGCGTACGAAGGACTTTTTCGCCATGAAAATTCCACATACTCCATCGGGTTTGAACTTGGGAATAACAGTCTGTTACCCCAACACGCTACAGTTACACCACCAAACCGCATTCTTTGAACTCTCATTGATGCCAAATCAAATTTTGGGGGAGTGGTCTGTGATTAATACGTAGAAATGATGAAGATCGGCTTATGTGGCTGAGGGCATCAATTGATGTCACAGGCATGCCTCTGACCGGGAGGTCCTAGGGTTGTACTCCCGACGGTGGCTGGATTTTGGACTCTGGCTACATAACTGTGTCGAATTCAGCCGCTGTCTGAAGGAGAATTTTAGCGGCCGGCTCTTGTGATTGGTAGTTTTTCGTTGTTTGATTTGATTTATTTGGTGAAAAAAGGTAAAAACTATTTATGACGAATGGGGAAGAAGATTATCCGCGTACGTTTTCTTAACTACCGGGATCTCTTCTCAACATTTTAATTATAAACAGTTGAAAGATGAATGAAAGTTATAATGATAATAATAATAATAATAATAATAATAATAATAATAATAATAATAATAATAATAATAAATTTTAAAATGCGTGAGATTATCAACATTTGAAAAAGACATTTTCGTTCCAGAGTTTTAGAAAACTTTGTGCAACGGTAAACGAACTGCAGATTTGATTTTTGTGCATTACTAACAATATAGTAACTCACCCTCAGCTCTACTCCTACCACTATAAGCAAAAGGAGAGCTCAACAAAACATGCGCTTAGTGAAGCTACATTTCTCCGATCACCACCAGGCGAATGCGGGAACAGTATCCAAACAAACGGGGTACAGACCGCGGGCGATCTTTCCTTCCTCTTACTTGTCCTAACCTCATTCCTTACTCACACATATTTATATGCACCATACTACCACAGACGGCGGATTGACAAGTAGGGGGCTTAGAGTTTGTCCTAGTTGAGGGCAGTGCCCCTCTGGTGGGCGGCACCTGGTTGGGGAACACCCCGCAGTTCGTCGCCAGATCTCACTAACCACCGGGGGAACATCACCCCCACTTCCCGAGGAAAAGCATGCACCACACTTAGGGGACTAATGATCTTAGCAATTGACGCGCCCGGGAGCACCAAAGAAATCAATCAATCGGATGAACATTGATGCCAAATCGAATTCGAGGGGCACACTCTGTGATTAACTTGTAGAAGCGGTTCACATTTTTTTCACAAACGTTGGCTAAACTTGACTTGTGCTGTTTTACACCTGAATCCCATTCTTGTCATTCCGCCAACTGGAAAATGTTTGCATAATATCTATGTATTTATGTAGTTAGAAAGCAAGAAAAGTATGCTTTCGTTGTAAGAAAAATGTATTTATAAGCATAAGTATGTGATTAAAATTTAGAATATCGCGTGTTTAATTAAAAACGTGAGGAAAGAAACATGCATGATTCTTTCGGTGTTTATGGTCTGTACCTTTGACAATATAATTCATGATCATACATATCTGGTTTTTGACATGGTTTGTCTCGATTCAATATTATTTTTGTGTCGATATTGTCATATGTAAATGATTCGTGGAACAGTCCCTCCCTAATGTCACGATTTGTTAGGGGAGAGGAAAATACTTACTTTTATACTGCGGTTTTCACAGAGCTGCGTTTGAAGGATATCAGCTCTTTCGGTGTCATCCAATCGGTAGACTGAACGCCACCATTATGACGTTACTGGTGACGTGTAAGGTCCCAATTGGGCAATACAAAAACAGCTGATATTTTTCAAACGCAGCTCTGTGAAAACCACAGTATAGCAGGAGAGAAGGTTCACTTCAGAGACACGATGTTTAGTGTAGATATATTTATTACATCATTTATCTACGACGATGCGACAATATTCCAATTGGCGTACTCAAGTGGATGCTATAAGGAGCTTCATAATGCAACTAGTGCTCTTAAAGAACTCATAATAGCTCTAGTTGCATTATGACTAGCGTATAACACTTTTTCGTGGGGAAATATAAGCGTTGTTTTTAAGACAAACATTTATTATTAAATTCATTTCAAATAAATGAACTTTAAACCATAAAAATTAAATATTAATAAAATGTAACTTGAGATTAATATGAAAAAGTGATAAAATCAGTATCAAATGTCGCCCAATTTTAAAAAAAAGTTTAATTAACTAACGGAAAAACTTAGGTCTCTGGGAGGGTGATAGTGAGCCGTGGCAGAGGAGGAAAGACAGCTCAACGCAAAAGTCTGGAATGGCCAACAGAAGGGGCGTCCCCTGAGCGGGCTGCTGCTGACGAAGGAGGAGGAGCGCGCGGGCGAGATGGAGGAGGAGGAGGAGGCGGGCGAGGAGGAAGAGGAGGAGGCGGAGGCCATCGCCAAGGCGGTGCGCGAGGCGCAGGAGGAGGTGGAGAAGGCGCTGAAGGAGCTGGAGGCCGGCACCGACGAGATGCGCTTGATGGAGGTGGGGACGCCAGTCTTAGACCGTCGGGAATTCGCTGTAACTCGAATTCGTTGTTACACGAATTCCCTGTAACTCGAATTCCCTGTAACTCGAATTCCCTGTAACTCGAATTCCCTGTAACTCGAATTCCCTGTAACTCGAATTCCCTGTAACTCGAATTCCCTGTAACTCGAATTCCCTGTAACTCGAATTCCCTGTAACTCGAATTCCCTGTAACTTTAATTCCCTGTAACACAAATTCCCTGCAAGTCGAATTCCCCCGCAACTCGGATTTCCTGTAACTAGAACCCCCGTAACTCGAATTCTCCGTAACTCGAAATCATTTTAACTTGAAATTGCAGGTAATTCGAGTATTCTGGTAATTCAGATTCCTTGGTAACTAGAATTCCTGTTAGGTAGAATTTCTTGGAAACTAGAATTCCATACTAACTAGAATTTCCTACTAACTAGAATTCCCTACTAGCTAGAATTCTAGAAAGCTAATAGCATGAAAACTTGCATTCCTTAGCAACTTCAATTCCCTAAGAACTCCGATTATCTGGTAACTTGATCTCATTGGTAACTCGACTTTCTTGGGAACTGAAATTTCTTGGTAATACTATTCCCGGTTAATTCAGATACTAGAATAATTCGAATTCCCAGGTAACACCAATTCCTGTGTAACTCATATTCCCCGTTAGTTTGACTGTCACATGAAACTCGAATACCTTGTATTCTAGAAATGCATGCTAACTGATACCACACACGATACCTTGGACTTGTCGAGAAGTGGAATTGGCTTGCAGACGATGAAGGCGCTGGAGGAGCCGGGCGAGGGCGAGGGCGAGGTTGAGGGCGCGGCCGAGGAGGAGGCGGCGCCGCCGGAGCGCGAGGACGCGCTGATGGCCGACCAGCAGAAGCGCGTGGCGGCGGTGGCGGCGGCGCTGCGCCGCCTGCGCGCGCTCAGCGACCGCGGCGACGCCTACGAGACGGCGCTCGACATGGCCATCACGCGCCTGCAGGACCACCAGAAGGGTGAGACACGACAAACGCACGACAGACGTTGCCGCCGCGAGAAATCCTCTCTAGTACTGATACTACGATAATACCTTATGAATATTTTCCGATTCAAGAGAATATTTTATCCATTACAGCCAGGTAAACGAAAATGAATATCTATTTCTATGTTGCTTATCTCCTCCATTAAATCTGTATATTGCTCATATCCTCCAACGCCACAATCACCACATTTTTTAATGAAATGAAGTTTTAAGAGACCAAAACAAATTGCAAGAAAATATTAGTAACGAAATAAAAATGTCAGCTTTAAATTATATTTTTCTTACTCAACCTAAATGTATTATATTTATATAGTCAGAAACATAGTGACATTTTTTTCAAAGAAAATGTTCATATACTCAGAAATATATTGCGAGGGGGGGGAATGAATGGAAACATTATTCGGCAATGAACCCTGAGTTTAAAAGACTGATGTTCGCCTCTAGGGTGGGCAAGCAGCATGTCTGCCCCCTGCGAGTCTGGATAGGTAGTAGAGAAGAGTGAGAAGGGTGCTGTATAACGTACAGCAATAAACGTTGTAGTATGTTCTATTGTATTTTGTATTTAGCCATTATATGTTCCGTAAAGGGCAATTGGCCTCGGCGCCTTGGGTTCCCAGTCTGCCACCCAACCAGGAAGCTGCGAGGTCTCGAATTTGCTTAACCTTCGTGACTTCACGTAGTTAACAAATTCGGCTAGTGACGCTGGTTTCGCGGTCGTGGTCTTTCAGTAGAACCATCCAAGCATTTGCTGGAATGACCGAGGGAAAACACGGAAACCCCGGTCAGGATGGTCGCCCTGGGGATTGAACTCGGGCCTCCCAAATGCAAAGTCAATGCGCTACGCCCTGAGGCACACCGTTCGATAAACGTTGTAGTGAGAGTCGACAAATCGCGACGCATTTTAGGTAAAGGAATCATGAGTTGGACGTTACACTTCAATATGCTTAATGATAATAATTTAATAATTGAGTCTTGAATTAACACTAATCACAAGCCATATAGACCTCTTCCTCGGATTGCTGAGTTTGAGCGGACGAACCGTCGTTATTTGGGAGAAAATTGTACGATCTCCGATAGTTACTGATCCAAGATATTTGAGTAGACGCACTACAGGGAGTTTCGGAATAAATGTTACAAAACTTTCAATTCATTTTAAGGGAGTGGTCCATATGATCGAGGGGGGGATTTATAATGTGGAGTTACACATGTATATTTTCCTCTAGTTTGCATGTAACCCCTCATGCAGCGGTGTTTTTCAGGTTACGTTCAGACGCGTAGGGGTTTCGTGTGCCTGGTGAACATCAATGCTTTATGGATTGCCTACCATCCAGGGGCAACTAACATTACGCGCCGCTGGCCTGTTATGAGCGCTTGACTATGCGGTGGCCAGGCTTCTCAATTTCATCCTCTGGGTACATGAAGCAAATTTTGGTCACTCGCTGCATATGATACATAAAGGAGTTTCGCGGCTGGGTTTTTTGAGTTCCTCATTTACATTGAATGAGAAAAGGTTCGTGCAAAGCAGGCTGAATAGACGATTGTAATAAGTTAATACGCAGGCAATGCGAGGTAGTTCAGATATAAATGAATGAACGAACGAAGAAACAAACGAACAAGCTGACAATAGGCAAAGTGAAAAGGGACAAAGGAACGAATAAAGCAATAGGTGATAAATAAGTGAAAATAGGTGAATAATTGGTGACGAATACGCGAAAAATAGGTGAAAATAATTAAAGAATAGGTGTTAGCACATCGACGGCAAAATTGATTGAAATTTGACACCGTACTGTGAAATCTATCAATATAATAATTCCTCGTCGCTAATTAACAGCAAAGAGCATGCATTTTAAACGTCCCGCGACAGACTTACAATATTTTTTCTCCAAAAACGACGAGTTTGCTTTCAGAGGGAAAGACAAAAACATTTTTTATGTGAAATTCTTTGGAAGGACAAACAGTTGAAAAGTTTAACTGCTTTCATAAACTCTCGCGAGATCGCGCCAGGCGCCGGAGGCACTGTAGAGTGTCATCATACCGAGAATTAAAAGTTCTCCACATGAAGGCGCGATAGAATAGCATTATTTAAAAAGGAAGTGGCCGAACACAGTTTCGCGTTTACTCACCTCGCCTCGCTCAAGTAAAACACCGTTAAGATGCACCTATATATGCTACCGACTATCAATTTAATTATGTAGGGTTGGTATTGCGACCTCTTCTGAGAAGTATAATGCGCGCAAACGCGCTCACACTGTCGAGATTTCGAAGAAATACAACGAATATATATATATATATATATATATATATATATATATATATATATATATATATATATATATGACACTACGAGGGGTAATTGTTGGAGAATCTTTCAGCCGTGCATTTACACAAAAGATTGTCTCGTCAGTTAAAAGCCGTGGTAATTCACATCTGGACGGCATTGAAGGAATTAAATTTTGACTAGCGGGAGCAGTGTGTATGTTTTCAGCGCGTAAGAGGCGATAGACGAGCTGAGATTGCATGTCGCAGAAATTATAACAGAAAACAATCTTCTGTTCGTCTAAGGAAACATCGACGACAAGCATTTTTTTTGTGACAAGCTAGGAGGTGGGTAGCCACGCTTTGCGACCAACCCAATCCCTCATTCTGTTGCTCTCCCAAACAATTTACTGCAGCTATTTTGCAGCGTCAACAGGAGGATAATAGGTGAAGAATTGGTGAAGAATAGCAGGATAATAGGTGATGAATAGGAGGATAATTGGTGAAGAATTGATGAAGGATACGAGGATAATAGGTGAAGAATAGGAAGATAATAGGTGAAGAATAGGAGGATAATAGGTGAAGAATAGGAGGATAATAAGTGAAGAATAGGAGGATAATAGGTGAAGAATAGGAGGATAATGGGTGAAGAGTAGGAGGATAATGGGTGAAGAATAGGAGGATAATAGGTGAATAGGAGGATAATAGGTAAAGAAATGGTGGAGGATAGGTGAAGAATAGGAGGATAATAAATGAAGAATCGCTGAAGAATAGGAGGATAATAGGTGAAGGATAGGATGATAATAGGTGAAGAAATGGTGGAGGATAGGTGAAGAATAAGTGGATAATAAATGAAGAATCGCTGAAGAATAGGAGGATAATAGGTGAAGGATAGGAGGGTAATAGGTGAAGGATAGGAGGATAATAGGTGAAGGATAGGAGGATAATAGGTGAAGAATTGGTGAAGGACAGGAGGATAATAAGTGAACAGGTGCAGAACAGTAGGACAACAGGTATTCCCCTGTCGCAGAGCGTTGAGGGCGTGGCGTGGCGGGGCGTGCGTGTTGCAGCGGAGCTGAAGCGCGGCGTGCGCCACCGGGTGCCGGAGCGCGCGCTGCAGTGGACGGCCATCCTGCAGGGCGGGCGCGCGTCCGTGCTGGCCGAGCGCATGGACATGGAGGACCGCCAGGCGGAGATGGCGGCCAAGATGAAGGGCAAGGCCAAGGAGCGCCGGCGCTCGGGACTGCCGGAGGCGCGGCCCGGCGCCGAGCCCGTGGCCGCCGCCGCCGCCGAGCCCGAGCCCGGCGGCCCCTTGCAGCCCATGGACGTCGTCAAGCGCAAGCGAAAGGTACGCGCTCGCGCCTAGCGCCACGTCTCCTCTCCAGGCCGTTTGCTGGAGAATTCAGTCGCTGTCTGGGGGAGAATTCTACCAACCGGCTGCTGTGATCGGTAGTTTTGCGTGGTTTCGCCGCTCAGCACCAGGCGAATGTCGGAGCAGTACCCTAACAAACGGGCCACGCACCGCGCGCGATCTTTCCTTCCTCTTCCATGTGTTGTCCTGACCCGTCACTTACACATCACTAATATGCACTACACTACCCCACATGCCGGGAGACCGGTCGGGAGCTTAGAGCTTGTCCCGGCTGGGGTGGTTCCCTGCTGGTGGGAGATGGGGGAAGATCACCGTCACCTCCCGATAAAAATACATGCCCAACAGTTACGGGAGTAATGACCTCTGTAATTGACGTACCCGGAATCACTAACAACCAACGAACCAATCGAATTCAGCAGCTGTCTGGAGGAGAATTCTAGAGACCGCCTGATCTGATCGCTTGTTTTCCAAGCAAAAGATCGAGATTTTTCTGTCCATTCTCATCTCCGCGAAGACTACGGGACTAGCGCTACGAATTATTGCACGCGATCTCTAACTGTTCAGTGCGCCAGTGTGTTTTGTCCTTTCTTTCATGCGGCACAGTACTGAACGGTGATTTGTACTTCTCTTTTAGGTGACATACTTGTATTGCTACAAATAAGTGTATAATTAAATAAGTGTGAAAGTTAAAAGTATTTCTCTGCTTATGCCATGTATATTACCCAAGTTCTATGCGTGTTAGTATTAACCCAGAGTTGACCTCATTGGGCTCTAGGCTGGGCTTAAAATATTTGACCGCACTGCCTGAACAATTCTCTATTACCCTCTCTACTTATCGTCAGTCGATAGTTATTTCTGGAATGTGAAATTTAACAAGTGATTAATTTTGTTTCTTCTTTTGCAGGGAAAATCCAAAACGGATACCGATCGTTACACTATTCGCCTCAGCCTTGCATTTCCTGGTAAGTTTGTGGACGGATCATATTTTTATATTTATTTTATATTTCAGAGGTCGTTATTACTACGTAGAAAAAGCATTATCTAATAGTAAGTGGCTAGGCCGAAGGCGTTTAAGCCATTTCAAAACCTACATTCTACGGTATTATATTCTTTCGAATTATAATATTCACCCCAGATGGTGTCTCTTCTGGAACTGCTCAACATGAAAAGGTAGACGAGGAATCTTGCAATACGGCTGAGGATAGCACCCTCGAAGGGGAAAAAACTTGCAGTCAGAAAACTATTGCACACCCATCTATCAAACTCTCTCTTAAGTATTCATTTCTAGGCTTGAACGTCACGAATTTCAAATATTGGTATCCACAATCCCCTGAAATGAAACAACACCACAAACGTCGTTTGCAACCTCTCCTCTGCGCTTATTTGTGTACTCATTCACATGCATTCCTAAATATGCCTTTTTCTAATTTATTTATTTATTTTCTAAGCAGTCTAGGCTTCCCTCTGCTTACAACAGTTCTACATTCCCTCTCACAAAGTACCGTTTCCTTAATAGTCCGAAGCTTATCCTGATTCTTAATAGTCACTTAATGTTCCTCCTAATGTAGTGAAATTTAAAAATAAACTTAATTCTATGTAGGTCATCATTAATAATACTGGGACTTTTATCATTATTATTATTATTATTATTATTATTATTATTATTATTATTATTATTATTATTATTATTATTATTATTATTATTAATATTATTATTATTGTTGATATCATAATTATTAACAATGTTACTGGTTTTGATAAAACTTTTAAGTTATTTTTATTATTAGTTACGTTAATTAGTTAAATTCGAACGCAAAAAAATTGTTGAAAAAAATAACAAAAACTAATTTTACACATCTAATAACTTTGGAACAGGCTCGAAAAAATCTTAAAACTTTCTATCAAAACACAATTTGTTGGGCAATTTTTAGATTTTTCGACGGCTGAGCAGTAGTTAAAAAATATTAAAAACTGTTTTTCCTCTTTTCCTGCCTTTATATTACTATGACTTTAAAATTGAACTTATTGAAACATATTGTAAATGACTGCACGGTACTATTACCGTGCATTTATTTTCGAGTTTATTATACATTTATATACATTGTTGTAGCACCCAGTAATATGTTGAAGTTGGAATGTTACAAATAATCATGTTTTCAAGCTTTATAGACATTTTGATAAGTAAATCATAAGCTAAAAAAAGATGATAGTTTTTGGCAGTTTATAAGAACATCTTGTCACAAAACTCTGTAAGTGTGCTACTGGTGGATAAAGAATTACACTCCAGTTCTACATCGAACAGATTGAAGAAGAAAAAATAGAAATTGAAAGACAATTGAAAAAATCTGAAAAAAATACAACAGGTGTTTTGAGAGGACGTTTTGAATTCTTTAGTTCGTGTGTTCTAACACACAGTAAAACAATTCTTGTAAATCTCGGTCCAACTGGTCACCTTCATTTCCACACATTTATTTTTCACATGTGCCCCAATTGCTTTCTCATAAACTGCCAAAAATTATCATATTTTATGATAAATAAAGGACTATAAAAACATGATAACTTTTAACTATATTCCAAGGTAAAAATATGACAGGGTGCTATAACAATGTATACAAATATAAAATAAATTCTGGGTCGTGTGTAGGGAGCTAAGAAACTTTGCAGAAATCTTATTTATATGTTATTTGTGTTAATTAACTATATATCTTCATTAATGAATGTGTGAAAACCCGAACGGTATAAGTGATATTTGATAATTTCTTAGAAAAACGGGTTTATATAAGGCCACGTTTCAGTGCCACGATAATTTCGTGCTTTTTACGTATGAACGTATAAATGAGCTCGTAAGAACGTACGAACTTGTATGAACAATTGAAAAGTCCGTGTTTTCAATTATAAAACAAAGTACCACAACTTTAGAGTGATATTGAATTAAATAAACAGTTTTCTCAGAGTTTATAAAATGTCAGTTATACCGTTCTGGTTCTCACCCAGTCCAATAACATTTTTGTGAGCGAGGCTCGGCCTCTTAACTCGTGCGTGCAGAGCTGGCGGCGATGCTGCACGAGCAGCCGGAGCTGGTGGGGTCGATGGCGCCGGCGCCGCCGGAGGAAGAGGGCAAGATCGAGGACATGCTGCGGCTGGGCGAGGGCGTGGGCGAGCGCGGCGGGCGGCGCAGGGTGCGGCGCGCCCCGGGCGAGAAGGGCGGCCGCTCGCGCGAGGTCACGCCCACCCGCCCGCGCCCCGGCCCGCCCCCGCCCCCGCCGCAGAAGCGACTCACCAAGGCGGTGGTCGTCGAAGGCGAGTCGCTGTCGCTGTCACTGTGCGCTGGCTCCGTTCACACTCCGTTCCACCCTCCATTCCACCTGTACTCCGCCTCCACTCCACCTCTACTTTACCCCATCCACACTCCACCTCCACTCCACCTCCATTCCACGTCTACTGTACCCCATTCAGACTCCACCTTCCCTCCACCCCCATTCCACCTACTCTACCTCCACTCCACTCCACTCCACTCCACCTCCACTCCACCTCCCACTCCACCTCCACTCCACCTCCACTCCACCCCTCCACTCCACCTCCACTCCACCTCCCTCCACCTCCACTCACCTCCACTCCACCTCCCTCCACCTCCACTCCACCTCCACTCCACCTCCACTCCCACCTCCTCCACCTCCCTCCACCTCCCTCCCCTCCCACTCCCACCTCCCTCCACCTCCACTCCACCTCCACTCACCTCCACTCACCTCCCTCCCACCTCACTCCACCTCCCTCCACCTCCCTCCACCTCCACTCCACCTCCACTCCACCTCCACTCCACCCTCCCTCCACCTCCTCCACCTCCACTCCACCTCCTCCCACCTCCCTCCCACCTCCACTCCCACCTCCACTCCACCTCCACTCCACCCTCCACTCCACCTCCCTCCACCTCCCTCCCCACCTCCACTCCACCTCCCTCCACCTCCTCCCACCTCCCTCCACCTCCACTCCACCTCCCTCCACCTCCCTCCACCTCCCTCCACCTCCCTCCACCTCCACTCCCACCTCCACTCCACCCTCCACTCCACCTCCTCCCTCCCTCCACCTCCACTCCACCTCCTCCCACCTCCCCTCCACCTCCCTCCCTCCACCCACCTCCACTCCACCTCCACTCCACCTCCACTCCCTCCCTCCCCACCTCCACTCCACCTCCACTCCACCTCCACTCCACCTCCACTCCACCTCCACTCCACCTCCCTCCCACCTCCACTCCACCTCCCTCTACCTCCACTCTACCTCCACATCCACTCCCCTACAATATGTCTCACTTTCCTCCATCTCCACCCTATCCAGACCCCATCAGACTCATTTCTGCCTCTACTCTACCCTCTACCTCTACTGTACCCCATCCAGATTCCACCTCCACTCCACCTCTTACTTCACTCCCACCCTCACTCCCTCCACCCTCACTCCCTCCTCCCTCTCACTCCCTCAGCCTCCACTCGCCTCCACTCCGCCTCCTCCACCCTCCTCCACTCAGCCTCCACTCTCCACTCCGCCTCTACTCCTTCCCTCCGCCTCTACTCCGCCTCCTCCACTCCACCCCACCTCCGGCACCTCCACTCCACTCCGCCTCCACTCTTACCTCCACCTCCACTCCTCCTCCACTCCCCTCCACTCCGCCTCCACTCCGCCTCCACTCCGCCGTCTCCACTCCGCCTCTACTCCGCCTCTACTCCGCCTCCACTCCGCCTCCACTCCGCCTCCACTCCGCCTCCACTCCGCCTCCACTCCGCCTCCACTCCGCCTCCACTCCGCCTCCACTCCGCCTCCACGGCACCTCCGCTCCACTTCGCCTCCAGTACACCTCCACTCCGTGTCCACTCAGCCCTTACTCCGCCTCCACTCCACTTCCACTCCGCCTACAATTCCATTCCACCTCCACTCCGCCTCCACTCCACCTCCACCCCATCCAGACTCCACCTCCATTCTGCCTCTACTCTACCCTATCCACACTTCACCTCCACCCTACCTCTATCTCCAACTCCACCCCACCTCCACTTCACCTCCACTCCACCCCACAACACTCCACTACCACCTCACCTCCACCCTACAACACTTCACCGCGCCTCCTCTGTGCCAATGAGTACAACCCACGGCGAGGGTGACGGTGCGTGCGCAGGGAAGGACCCGGAGGGCAAGATGGCGGAGTGGCGGCGCGAGCACCTGCGGCGCCTGGAGGCGCTCAAGCCGCAGCCGCCGCCGCCGCCCAAGGCGGAGAAGCGCGACAGCAGCCAGAGCGTGGACCGCGCCAGCCGCACCAGCCGGGCCAGCCGCGCCAGCCGGGCCAGCGGCGCCAGCCGCCCCAGCCGCACCTCCACAGCAGAGGTCGGCCTCCACTGCCACATGCACGCACGCCCCCTCCGCGTCCCCACGGCAGAGATGCACGTTGTAGTCTTCTTGGTCTCTCCCCTCTTTCAGCTTCTCTTGTTTCTCTTTCTCCTCGTCAGCTGGTGAGCAGAAATACTCTTTCCAATTCTCGATTTCTACTCTTCGCATCTCCGTTCTTATTTTTTTTGGAGTGAAAACTATTTTCGCAATAAAATGTACTAGCTTACCTGTGTGAGATCTCTCGCATTTTAAACCCCACCCTCTTCCCTATTTTTCCATTTTCATATGAAGCCTGTAATATATCTTTCTTCAAGATCTACATCACATGTTCTGTATGTCTCCTTGTAATTGATAACGATGCAATACACTATTGTCAATACAAATTATTCTTATTTAACGTTATTACCGAGCAGAGAGTGTAATTCAATCGCCTATAATATCATGTAATTAGTTTAATTTCACATACAGTTGCACATTGTATAGGCTCTGAACAGATCAGATAGAATTGAAAAGCGTCAAACCAGAAAAAACGTAATAGAATGTTCACAAAGATCTCATCCTTTATATTACGGTGTGAGAAACTATCTTTTGAGGCCACTGGCCTAAAAAATAGTTTTTAAGGTTCTAAAGTGCTTTATTTAGGAGTTATTTAACGACATAGATTCAAAAATATGGAAAAGTGTTGCGGGTTGCATTTAACATGAATATTTAACTGCGCTTTTTAAACAGATCCTTCATATTTTCAAAGTCAATGTGCAATTTGTAACGTCTCTGTGAAATTCTCTTTCTTTAGATACCTCAATTATAAGAATTGGTTGCGTGAGAGAGCCGCAAAAGGAATATATACTACTGAAATAATATAGGAGATGATGAGTAATATATGAGTAGCCACAGACGCGTAACTAATAGAACAATTCTCATTTTCTGGTAAAACTACACTTTGGAGACTACAAAAGCGTGGTCTTGGTGAGTCAATGGTAAAAACCGCAACGTTCCATAGGAGTCTTTCCGCGTACTAATCAAGACAAATGAGGTGTGATTCAACGTATCTGTCTTGTGGTGGGAAACCGATGAATTGTTTTCGGATCAATCCGAAATATTCTAAGACATTTCTCCAAAAATGTTAATTTTTGCGTTCTTTAGCGCTGCGATCTAGCGATGGGCGAGTGAACCACATGCCCCATCGCGATTGTCTCGATCGACGCCACTAGCAGCTTTGATGACAGCTAAATGTGACGCTGATGAGACGGACCCAGGCATCTAGACCTACTTTTTTTTGTTCTCTATCTCTTCTGATGGCTTTTCCTAAACCTTTTCGTGACTACCTTTTTCGACACTTTTTTTCTCGTCATCCATCCTGTTTCCTCCTGTTTTAGTAATTCTACTTCTCGCATTTTAAATAAGTTCTTTGAAACATCTTCTTGACTTCTTTTTTCGACACTTTTTTCTCGACTTCCTCCCTGTTTCCTCCTTTTTTAGTAATTTTATTTTTTTAACATCTCGCATTTTAAATAAGTTCTTTGAAACAATACTCGTAGCAAATGAATTTCACTGTACCTTCTCTAACTTTGTTACAGTAGATTGCATAAAAAAACCGTTTTTCGCAGTCACAGACTGCAGTCTAGAAGCTCGCCACGCGATTATTTTCTTCATATTTATTAAAGCAGTCAAACAATAAAGACATTAATATAAACATCTCACGGTTTTTTTAACCGCGGAGAAGTGTTATTTAGATTTCATGAATGCTGGGAGAATCATTACGAAGGTTAAGCATTTCCTTGCGTACACTTCTCAAATATGCGCAGTGTCATAGATGCAGTAAGTTGTGTTATTTTCTGATTTCTTGGTAGTTTTGTAATTTTATGGATGGTGCTAAGTTTTTCTCGTTTTCTGTGAACTGGTAGACTCAGGCGGCTGACTCTGAAGGTCCCGTGACACAAGCAATAGCGGAGGCCATGGATTCTGGCGCGCCCAGGAGCTCCCGTGAAGGTAAGAAACTTCGATAAAGTAGAAGAGGTATGTCAAACGGACATGGGCAATTTCCCCTCAAAATCCAAAAAGCGGTGTCCATGCATAAGCTGGAGCGGTGCGAGGCGGTGAATTGTAGCTTCATACGAAAATACGTTTGCTAGATTTGTCTATCAAATAACCGAGAATTGTATTATGTTTAAATCCTTCACTACTTAGTAGTTTGGACTGTTGTCCAAACCAAACTTTTGCAAGCTGAGTTTACTCGAACGAATAGAAGAAGTCTCGATTGCATCAGTGAGGTATCCAATAGCTTGAGTTGTTCATCCGAACCAGTTTTTATATCAATTTTTACATTTTTCTTTGCTTTTAGGGCATTCTTTAAAAATTTTAACTCTCCGTCATTCGCGCTGTTGGATAAGGTCAAACTGAAGTTTCTTTTCTAGTAAAGAAAGGAATGTTAGCCTTTCACGTATAAAACCAATGCTTCTATTCCTCTTAACGGTATCTGACAAGAGTGTCGATAAGCTTCTCATCTCTGTAATGCACTGTGTCAGCATACCCTGAATAAAATATCTGTGCCTGTTTGACAGAATCCAACCTGTAAGTACTGGTGTATGGCGTATGCCTGTGTTTTTGCATACTTGATCAAAATTATATTTTTTCTATAATATGAATGTGTTTAAGATTTCAAATGGGTTTATACGTTTCTCTTCGTTACTGCGCAAAAACGTAAATATTACAAGATGTAGAAAACCAAATAATGCGGGCGATGGACTTCCTCCAACGCGCGAGTACTCGTGTTTCCAATGACCGCACGAGTGACGGAAATACAATAAATATGGTTTGTAATTAATTATTTACGTTTATTTCCATAGCATATTCAATTATAATATAAGCACAGATAAATAAGAAAAATGATGTTAATAAAGAAAATAATGTGGGCCCGGTGACCAAGATCGCTAAGGCAGTAGTGTAGAAGTGATCTCGGACCGAAGGGTCGCGGGTTCGAGTCCCACATCGTGCATGGTTGTATTTGTGTTCGTTCTTTCACCCCTTATCATCGCTATTTCGTTTCATCTTAATAGTTGCCATAACGCTAACCCCAATAGTGGTCGCTAATGGCTTAGATGTTAACGTGAACTTAAATAACCAAGAAATAAAAAAAAGAAAATAAACTTCATAATAAGTGTGATGGGCGGAGACCAACGCGCTCCAGTACTCATGCTACGTATGGCCGCGTGACTGACGCCATAACGTTAACCCCAATAGTAGTCGCTAATGACTTAGATGTTAACACAAACTTAAATAACCAATAAATAAAAAAAAAGAAAATAAACTTCATAATAAGTGTGATGGGCGGAGACCAACGAGGCTGCCAGTGTTTGGTTTTGCGATTTATGAACGGCCCCCGGCCAATTGCAGTCGCCCCTTGACCTCTCAGCCAGCCCCCAGATGGCAGGCCTCTAAGAGCTTTGCTGGCAGAGCTTCATAAATACGACTCTTAGACGTCCAAGGGATTGGACGTCTGGGACGGTTGGCTGAGCCTATCTGCCCACAGCTGCAGCGGGCAAGCGGCTCACAGCCGTCGAGGAAATGGCGGCCACCGCCGTCGGCGAAGCGCTCCAGGTGAGAGAAGCCTCTCACAATAAAGGCTCACACTGACCGACGCGGAAGATCCGAAGCCTAAGCGGATTGGCCGCTGCGGAAGTTTCGCGTCACGTTTTGCCTTAACGAGCACGTTCAGACCTGCGCGGCAGGCGAGCGTCGCGGCAACGGATTGGCAGCGCTTAAGGCTCCTACAGACCGACGCGGAAGATCCGCAGCCCACGCGGATTGACCGCTGCGGAAATTTCGCGTCTCGGCAACGGATTGTCAGCGCTTAAGGCTCCTACAGACCGACGCGGAAGATCCGCAGCCTACGCGGATTGGCCGCTGCGGAAGTTTCGCGTCACGGTTTGCCTTAACGAGCACGTTCAGACCTGCGCGGCAGGTGAGCGTCGTGGCAACGGATTGGCAGCGTTTAATCGGCCAGGATTCGCAGCCTACGCGGATTGACCGCTGCGGAAATTTCGCGTCGCGGCAACGGATTGGCAGCGCTTAAGGCTCCTACAGACCGACGCGGAAGATCCGCAGCCCACGCGGATTGGCCGCTGCGGAAATTTCGCGTCTCGTGTTGCCTTACGAGCACGTTCAGACCTGCGCGGCAGGCGAGCGTCGTGGCAACGGATTGACAGCGTTTAATCGGCGGCAAAATTTGTAACGCAGTCAGGCGCGTTTCTTCCGCTGCAGCTCGAGTTTCGTGGAAGTCCGCCCGTATGCGGGATTCTTCGCTACCCTATGAGTCGAGCGACCTCGCCAACCGTCACCAAACGCTGACTTATAATTGACGCTCCGGTGTGAACGGTCCCGCGAATTTCGCGGACGCGTCTAGCTCGGAATTTACCGCGCCGTAGCCGCTGCGGATAAACCGCGCCGGTCTGTGGGAGCCTTAATCCGCACCTCCGCGCAAATATTTGCCCCGAAAGTAGCTACGGCATGAAACTAGCTCACTTATGCCCGGGGGGGATCACAATGACGTACATTGTCGTGGTCTCTGGTGGAGTGTCGTAGACGACCACCCGGACCCTGAGTCTCGCGGCACCGTTCACCTTGAAGGTGCAGGTAGTGAGAAGGCGAGGCTAAGCTCCTGGTGGCCAGTCAACCGGACACCCACCAGTTGGGCCTATGACGCGTCGATCTTGGAGCAGGATTGGGTAAATGATGCTTCTCGGAGTACTCTGGATTCCACTTTAAAAGTCCGGTAACCACCCGTCAGGATGCTTAGATACCGGCGTTTACCCACGTCGTGAGCTGGCGGTAAGCACTGGGGAGAAGGGATGGGGGCTTCGAGCCGCCTGAGTTACCTTCTCACCTCCCCTTCTCTAATCAGTCCCAATCGTCTCTTCGCGCTCGTGGGTCAAGGCGACTGTGTACGTGTAGAGCCGTTAAGGGTCAATTGACCTCAGCGCTGTGAATGTGGGAGACTGACGGATGTGCAACGTGGTGTGAAAGGCCTGCGATTGAATGTAGGGTGTGGGTTGTGGATATAACCACACGCGTGAAAGATGTACGAGGCTGAAGCATGATCATCGGGTGGGGGAAGACCAGTGATTGATCTGAGGGTGAGTGATTTGGGTATAACCACGGGTGAAAGGCGTAGGAGGCTGAAGGAATAAGCATCAGGGGTTGATAGACCAGCGATTGAACGGGGGGTGGGGAACGTGGGTATATCCACACGGGTGAAAGGGGTAGGAGGCTGAAGGAATAAGCATCAGGGGATGATAGACATGTTGGGGGTAGGAGGCTGATGCATGAGCATCATGATGTGAAAGGCCAGTGATTGAACGTAGGGTGGGGATCGTGGGTATATCCACAGTGGTGAAAGGGGTAGGAGGTCGAAGTGTGAGCATCATGGTGTGAAAGGCCAACGATTGAACTGAGGGTAGGGGACGTGGGTAAATTCTAACTGGTGAGAACATATCGATGTAGAGAGCAACATAGTGAGCTGCATAGTGAATGTGGAACTAGTCCTTAAAAAAAGGATGTCACTGTTTCTGCGGAGAGTACTGCAATGCAAGTACAAAATTGTTCAATTTATTTACGCCATTGCCACAGCTAAAAAACTGAAAATTTTTAACACTTCATTGCAGAAAATTGTCGGATAATATTGCTAAATTCCTGTGTTATTTTTTCTTAAATACATAAAAAATTTCCTTCAATTATATTGCAATTTTTGGGGGTCCACCCCCTGATGTGCGCGCAGGAGCGGCTGTCGCGGCGTTCCACCAAGGGCGACACTCTGGTGGACGTGGAGGCGCGCAGAGACCGCTTCTCCAGCGTGCACACCGAAGAATGACTGCTCACGCGCCTCTCCAGCGTGCACACCTAGGAGCGACTGCGCACGCGCTTCTCCAGCGTGCACACTTAGGGGCGACTGCGCACGCGCTTCTCCAGCGTACACACCTAGGGGCGACTGCGCATGCACTTGTCCAGCGTGTACACCTAGGGGCGACTGCGCACGCGCCTCTCCAGCGTGCACACCTAGGGGCGACTGCGCATGCACTTGTCCAGCATCCATACCGAGGGGCGACTGTGCATGCGCCTCTCCAGCTTGCACACCTAGGGGTGACAGGGCATGCACTTGTCCAGCGTGCACACCGAGGAGTGACTGCACATGCCCGGCGCTTCCACGCATGCACGCTCACAATAAAACCCAGCGTACACAAAGTCACCCAGGAGTATTTTTCATTATGGGTTTTAAGTCTGCTTTACACGGTTCCTGTGTTTTTTTATACAGAAGATGAGGTTCCAGACCCGGTTCTGTTTACTGATTCGAACATCGTACGTATAAGCGTCTAACCTTTAAGCCAGATTGCTAAGGATTGAGCTCTGAACGAGACGTCATTATAACAGTACATATGACCACCGTTCTACTTTTCATCACACACATAAATTTCAAATTACAATTCCACATGCTAGACAGCTCTCTAAAGTGCACGAAAGAGACAAGTCGTACCTCACGCACAACAAACGATAAGGTTCCGGTAACTGTCGGTTCGAGCGAGATAGCCTCATTCTTCTAGACACATTTTTCTGGACGTATATTTTTTCCGAACAGATTAAACCCTGTTTAAGGTTCCGGTAACTGTCGGTTCGAGCGAGATAGCCTCATTCTTCTAGACACATTTTTCTGGACGTATATTTTTTCCGAACAGATTAAACCCTGTTTAAGGTTCCGGTAACTGTCGGTTCGAGCGAGATAGCCTCATTCTTCTAGACACATTTTTCTGGACGTATATTTTTTCCGAACAGATTAAACCCTGTTTAAGGTTCCGGTAACTGTCGGTTAAAGCGAGATAGCCTCATTCTTCTAGACACATTTTTCTGGACGTATCATTTTTCCGAACAGATTAAACCCTGTTTAAGGTTCCGCTAACTGTCGGTTGGAGCGAGATAGCCTCATTCTTCTAGACACATTTTTCTGGACGTATATTTTTTCCGAACAGATTAAACCCTATTTTAAGGTTCCGCTAACTGTCGGTTGGAGCGAGATAGCATTCTTGTTCTAGACACATTTTTTTCTGGACGTATCTTTTTTCCGAACAGATTAAACCCTGTTTAAGGTTCCGCTAACTGTCGGTTGGAGCGAGATAGCCTCATTCTTCTAGACACATTTTTCTGGACGTATCTTTTTTCTGAACAGATTAAACCTTGTTTAAGGTTCCGGTAACTAGCGGTTCGAGCGAGATAGCCTCATTCTTCTAGACACATTTTTTTGGACGTATATTTTTTCCGAACAGATTAAACCTTGTTCCGGTCGAAGGTTCCGGTAACTATCGGTTCGAGCGAGATAGCCTCATTCTTCACGACACATTTTTCTGCGCGTGTCTTTTTTCCGAACAGATGACAAACATTTTTCAAAATTTCATATAATTTGTTGAGATGTGTATTAAATTCGCAAAAACGTTCATAAGAATCAGAAATATTCTTATGAGCGTTTAAAGCCAATCCTGAAAAATGGGAAAATTCATAATACCCCCCCTGTTGAACTTTTCAAATTTCGACCGGACAACTAAACTTCTGAAAACTAGCGTCCTAACTCGAAATATAAAGGCGATTACAATGGTGAAGATCATTTTTCTCTCTGAGGCTTCGTTTTCTTTAAATTCGCAAAAACGTTCATAAGTATAAGAAATATTGAAAATATACGGAAAAGAGGAAAACCGTCTGTAAGCCGTGGTTTTCGTCCGATTGAGACAAATGAGGACATTTTCTGAATCTACTCACTCTCCTGAACGCGCCGGTGCTTTTAGAATTGCAAAATTCGCATTAGTTTAGGAGATATGAGCGTTTAAATCCAATCATGAAAAATGGGAAAATTAGTAATACCCCCCCCCTGTTGAACTTTTCAAATTTCGACCGGACAACGAAACTTCTGAAAACTAGCGTCCTAACTCGAAATTTTATGGCGATTACAATGGTGAAGATCATTTTTCTCGCTGAGGCTTCGTTTTCTTGAAATTCGCAAAAACGTTCATAAGTATAAGAAATATTGAAAATATACTGAAAAGAGAAAAACCGTCTGTAAGCCGTGGTTTTCGTCCGATTGAGACAAATGAGGACATTTTCTGAATCTACTCACTCTCCTGAACGCGCCGGTGCTTTTAGAATTGCAAAATTCGCATTAGTTTTGGAGATCTGAGCGTTTAAAGCCAATCCTGAAAAATAGAAAATTAGTAATACCCCCCCCCCCCCTGTTGAACTTTTCAAATTTCGACCGGACAACGAAACTTCTCAAAACTAGCGTCCTAACTCGAAATTTAATGGCGATTACAATGGTGAAGATCATTTTTCTCTCTGAGGCTTCGTTTTCTTTAAATTCGCGAAAACGTTCATAAGTATAAGAAATATTGAAAATATACGGAAAAGAGGAAAACCGTCTGTAAGCCGTGGTTTTCGTCCGATTGAGACAAATGAGGACATTTTCTGAATCTACTCACTCTCCTGAACGCGCCGGTGCTTTTAGAATTGCAAAATTCGCATTAGTTTAGGAGATCTGAGCGTTTAAAGCCAATCCTGAAAAATGGGAAAATTAGTAATACCCCCCCCCCTGTTGAATGTTTCAAATTTCGACCGCACAACGAAACTTCTCAAAACTAGCGTCCTAACTCGAAATTTAATGGCGATTACAATGGTGAAGATCATTTTCACTGATATTAAACATTTTGGTCGCAACATTTGGAGACTTAAATCGCTCGCTAGTCGGCGCATCAGTCCTCTTAAGAGGCAATAACGCCAAAGAAACCGCTGGCACTCAGCGGCAACCACACAGCGTGCATTTGTTGCATGACTCACTCCCTCTCCCCCTCGTAAGAAAGGGCCAGCCAAGGGCAAAGGTTGCCGATTTCCCGAGCGGTTTCTTGACGAGCTCGGAGCAGTTCGGAGGCAGTGGGCAGTAAACGGACAGAGTAAATTAGAAGTGCGCTTTTGTGAACGACACTCCCGATTGGTGGTGAGTGTACAAATACATAATGTACTATAATAAGCGTGTTTTAAGTGTTAAAATTGCAACATTAAGTATGTGATAGTGGCAAAGTTAACTATTGTCAGATATTTCGCACATCTTTTAAAAGATGTCACAGCAAACTTCGGGAAGTTTGTTGATAATGTGTGTATTGAACGGCATTTATTAGAGAAGTCTTTTATTCATCGTTCGTATAACGAGAAATTGTAAAAATGAACGTGTTTCATAAATATATATAATTGAATAATAAAAATAGTACAGACTAGACCAATTACATAATCGAAGATTGTATATAGTTATATAGTCAGTTTATTTCTAAGGTCAGCGGTAGCCCAGGGCATGTAAGCAGTATACGCCAGTGTTTTACATCGAAAAACGAACTACAAATTGATATAAAATTCCTAGTCAAAATAACAACCCCCCCCCCCCCATTCGGCGCGCAACGAGCGAAGCGAGGGCTCAAGAAAACGTGCGCGGATAATACTTCAAGCGTTGCTCGAAGTAAATTATATCATGATTAAATTCCCTCTTGGCCGATGTGTAACACACTGTGTGCAAGAGATGTGAAGAACGAAAGTGAGCTGCAAGAGGATTTTACGTGTGAATTGTTGGTGAAAAAGCAGTGTCAAGTGAAATGCAAGTTTTGTTTTGAACTGGTGACTTCCTTCTGGTGCTTGATCACGGACTCTCGACTGGCAAAGCGCGATTGCCAGACCTCGGACGACAAATTCTTCTCGTCGTTCCCAAATTCCCTTCGTTCCCGGTAGGTGTTCAGAGAGTCAGGTACTCTATGTAGAAAGCGTGGTCGTACTTGTAGAATGTTAAGTAGTCTTTAGTAACCGTAGGAGTAACTGTGTGGTAAAAGCAGTTTTAACTTTTCCTTATCCTAGAAATGTTTAAAAAGATTGTAAAATAGAATAATTAGAATAACCAACGAGTAAATAGGTGCATTAGTATTTGGAGGTTCAATGAATGTAGATTATGTTGAAAGTTTCATTAATTTTTCTAATCCATAAATTATTTTGAGTTCGATTTATTTAGTAGTTACGCAATTGTTTTTAAAAATACAAGAACAATAGTCTTCAAATAGAAATCGGGAATACAGTTGCCTCCAACGTTTAGTATAACTGGTTAAGGATCAGACATATTAGGCTATAAAATTAGAGAACATTTGTGTTTCAAGGATTCAAAAACACATTACGGAAAGAAATTAAGGGTAAAAATGAAGTAGCTCGATTAAGTTCGCCCAAACAGGGTGTAGTAGGACGCCTGGCAGAAGACTTTTTCTGACGCTGATGGAGCCTGCATTCGGTGAGTGTCCTGAGCGGAGCCTTTCCCAAGCCCTGGCCAATGCCCTCATCCCTCGTTCCTGCTACCTTCGCGGCGGCCTGAAGGCCAGGTGGTTTGCTTTCTATTTGAGCTGCACGAGGGGTGACACGGCTAGAAACTCACTGGGGCCGCATTGCTGCCCTCCACATGTACTCAGACGTAGGTTGGGAGGGTTAAATCTTTTCTCGTGCAGTCAATGACTGCTCTTAAAATAATGGGAATATTTTTTTGCCTTTAGTTTTAACGTTCTGCTGGGTTACTGTAGTCTGGTTTGCAGAAAAAACGAAATGATTTGAGGCGAAAGTAACTTTAAATCCAACAATAAATTCACAAAATTCAAATTAGCTACTTTACTGGTAATTATGTGAACTTATTTTCGTTGTTGATGCGTATAATTTACGATGTATTAATTCAACTTATTTATTACATATTTTTTATCTTCTTTATGTTCCGTCTCCTCCTAGAAGGTTGGCTGTCTTCATGGCAACACTGTCTTGATTTTGCTGCTCTAAACAATTCTGCAGCTTAACAACAGTGTCAAGTTTTCAAATTATCCAACCAGGATGTAAATTTTCTTACTCTTGCTCTCTTACCACAAATAAATATTTATAATTGAAAATAAATGATTGCATATATGAAAAGTAGATGTTACGTGAAATAGAATAAGGAAGGGCGATTTAGAAAGAAGACTGCAGAACCTGATTTCATGTTAAGGCTAGAATCTCACACGTGCGTTGAGTTACCGCATGGCATGCATTCCGTCATATAAAGTTTGAGAGAACTTGCCAGGAAGAAAACTTTGAGCTGATGTGCCACAGAACCTCGCATTTTCTTTTACCTGGTAAATGGCAGTTGACCTCTGGGCAGAGGTCTAAATCCAAATGGAATGCCCCTTGACTGAAGGAAAACAATGTCCGCCCATCGCAGGTCGATCTTCAGTGCAAAGCACTCCATAGTTGACGAACAGCGCACATTAAACAGGGTGGGATGTTTTCGAAAGATTTGAACTGGTCAACAAAATATATAGGCAAATAAAATAGTACTTTTTCTTTTTAGGATCTAAAATTTACATCCAACGTGGCAAAAAATGCATACGTCGTCACGTACGACAGTGTACACGTTTTAAAGAGCACGTGTGTTCGTGGCAAAAGATCGCTTTTAAATGTTGTGCACAGAACACCTACTTGAATAAGAATACGTAATAAACCTACCAAAATAATCGTTAATTCTAAACGTACTTTAAATAATAGCACATTAAGTGTATGTTTACATTACATTAAATCCAATGAGGTGGAAAAAAATTGTGTCCATTTCGAATGGAATTATCCGCATGCCTTCACACAAATTTAACCTTACAATAATGATTATTTTATCTTATTCGCATACAGTATTTTACATCCTGTGTATTTCTCTTCGCAGGGAAATCATGGCACTAATTTAGAAGCACATTTGGCAAACACACATCGCAGTTCAACTAGAGAAAGAATCTCGCAAGAGGAAATCCAATGAATCAACTGAACAAGATCAAAAACAAAATAAACTAAAAAAATTGAAAGAAGAGTGCGTGAATTTGGTCACTGTTCGTGGTCGCCCATTTTCTCTTTTAGATGACTCGGCGTTCAAAAACATTGTGTTCATGGCACCTTTGGACGCACGCCATAGCCTTAATTCTCATGGAATTCGAAGTGAGATTCTTCTTCAAAAGGCCCTGAGAGTGAGAAATCAAATGTGTTAAGAAATGCATGGCAAATTGATTTCTCTGAAGGTACTGTAGATGCGGCTACATGTATGGACCAATCATTTCTAGGGGGTCAATGCTCAGTTTATCGATGCTGATTTTAAAATAGTTTTAAGGACTCTTGGTGTGAAAGAACTAAGTAGTGATCACTATGCCACAACTATAAAGAGTGTAATATTTGATGTGTGCAAAGAATATGGAATTTCTGTGGATCACATTTATTCCATAACAACTGACAATGGTTCCAAAGCGATAAGTCGCTGGAACAAGAAGACGAGATTGACATTACATGGAATGAATGTTATGATACTGAATAAATTTACAATATGAAGAGGTTACATTAGGGGAAAAATACAGCAGATGTATTATGCATGCGCAATGAAACAAAGTTTGTCAAGCCCGTAAGGTGTGCCGTCCACACAATTTAGTTAGCTGTAAATGACTCTCATAAAGATCCAGCCGTTTTGCAGACAATTCAAAAGGCGAGAAATATCTGCAAGAAATTGCGAACGCCCACAATACGTGGTTTGCTGAAAGCAATGCAGCAAAGGAAACCCTTTCTCGACTGTATAACCAGATGGCATTCCACATTCGATATGCTTGTACGTTTGCTTGAGCTCAAGCCTTGCTCAAGCCATATTTTCCAATGAAGATCTACATTTGCCTTCTGAAATTTGGGATGAAATTGAAACTATTGATACGAGTTTGCTTCCAGTACGAATAGCTACAAAACAACTGCCAGAAGAACAGCTCAAGGCGATTTTTTTCGAGTGTGGACCAAATGCATCCTTGAAACCTGAAAAATTAACAGTAAATTGACTGCATCCCTGGTATCATCCTGGAGAGAAGACAAAAGATATCCGACAATGCTATATTCTAGGTAGGATTGTTTGTTGATGCACGGTTTAATATTGAACTTTCGCCTGAAGAAAGCCAAAGAGCTGAACAACATTTATTAAGTACATAGTCACGCATGTCCAAAATGGAAACATCCCTATGCAGCTCTCCTTTGAAAATATATCCCTCTGAAAACAGTGACAGCGACGACGATGAAATAGAAATCATGTTGAGAAAATAGGAAGAAAATAAGAGTATTGTCAAATCTGTTGTTCCAGTCTCTGATTTAAGAAAAGATCTTTCGGGGTTTCCTCAAATTCCTCGCCCGAGAGCAAACGAGAATATTTTTGAGTTTCGGAGGAAACATGAGGAAGCAATGCCACAATTATGCAAAATAGCGAAAGTGGCTTTGGCCACAAAGTTAGCACGGAATGTTTGTTTTCATCTCATAGATACTACTCGCGCAACTTTTGTTGAACAATGAATTGAGGAAATGCGGGCGGAGTGGGGGTATTAGTTACAAAGTTGGCCACAAGAGTATTTACAGTAACTCCAACCTCTGAAAATTCAAAGTCAACCTGCTACGTGTGCGGCCAGGTCATCGCTCTGGGTAGGCATCAGCAGGGACACTAGATAGGTTTACCTCCGTGAAGTTGGCCGGAAAATGTCTGGGATTTTAACCAAACTTGGTATATCGTTTGCCCAGGTTTGCCCACCAAAAATTTTCATTTGCCCACCCCCAGAAAAAAAGTTACATGCAAAACAAATTTTTGGGCCAACTTCACGCTGGCCGGAAAAATCTGGGATTCAACCAAACTTTGTATATAGTTTGCCAGGTTTGTCCACCAAAAATTTTCGTTTGCCCACCCCCAGAAAAAATGGTAGACGCAAAACAAATTTTCGGGCCACTACACGCTGGCCGGAAAAAATCTGGGATTTCGACCAAACTTGACATATCGATTGCCCATCGTTTGCCCAGGTTTGCCCACGAAAAATTATAGTTTGCCCACCTACACAAAAAAAGTTATACACAAAAAAAATTTTGGGGAAAATATATATTGATCAGGTATTTTAAATAATATAGTAAATCGTTTGCCCAGGTTTGCCCACAAAAAAATTACGTTTGTCCCCCACTAGAAAACAATTAGACGCAAAAAACATTTTCGAACCAACTTAAGGTCGCCGGAAAGAAATCTGAAAATTGAACCAAATTTCACATATCGTATATCAATCATTTCCCAGGTGTGCACATAAAATAAATTCACTTATCTATTCGCCTAATCAATTTTTATTTCGTTTATTTTTCTTCACTTCAGAATAACACATCAGTAATGAGAACTCTTTAAGTAATGAGAAATGGAATTCCAAACAGAAGCGTTTATTCTTAGATGGCCCGGGAAGCGAATCCGCGCCTTTGTCCGACTGTGCTAAGCGTTTGGCTAAAGCAACAATATGATATTTTACATACTAATTCCTAATAGTGTATTATATTTTGCTCAGGATGAATTTTCGTTTGCCCAGGCACAGAAATGACATTACAAACAGAAACGTTTATTTTTTGATGGCCCGGGAAGCTAATCCGCGCCTATGTCCGGCTGTGAGCGTTTGGCTAAAGCAACAATTATGATATTTTACATACTAATTCCTAATAGTGTATTATCGTTTGCCCAGGATGAATTTTTGTTTGCCCAGGCACAGAAATGACATTACAAACAGAAGCGTTTATTCTTAGATGGCCCGGGAAGCAAATCCGCGCCTTTGTCCAGCCCTGATAAGCGTTTGGCTAAGACAAAATTATGATATTATACATACTAATTCCCAATAGTGTGTTATCGTTTGCCCAGGATGAATTTTCGTTTGCCCAGGCACAGAATTACATTACAAACAGAACGTTTATACTTCGATGGCCCGGGAAGCAAATCCGCGCCTTTGTCCGGCCCTGATAAGCGTTTGGTTAAAGCAACAATTATGATATTTTGCATACTGCATCCTAATAGTGTGTTATCGTTTGCCCAGGAATAGAAATGAAATTAATGGCAGTTCGATTATGTATATATATATATATATATATATATATATATATATATATATATATATATATATATATATATGTGTGTGTGTGTGTATATGTATATATGTGTATATATATATATATATATATATATATATATATATATATACATATATATATACAAACTCATTCACACTGAATGCGCATTCTGTCGGCTCAATTTTAAAATTATTTATTTTACGACAGAACTTGATCTTCAACAAAGGCGTACTTGACTTTCTTTTCTTTCGAAAAACACGTGAAATAGATAAATAAATAAAGTTATCGTCCACTTCCCTTTTTTTTGCTGGCTGGATATTGCGACTCGCGATATATCGTTGTTGCCTGGACCAATACCGCATACCACGCAGTATTTTCCAAATTATACTGCAACTGCTTCTCGTTACCACGTTGCACGGCCGAAATTCCACCGACACACTAGTATCTTCGTCGCGCGCCTATTTTGTCATTCTAATATTTCACCTTCGTTATAATATTAATATACTACTGTCTGTCCATGGCGTACTTATGTTTCTTTGAAACCACTCCATTACGCGAAACATAATATATACGCAAAACTGCTATTGTTCTGACACGCATTCTCACAACGAATGTTTTTGTCCGATAACAATATCAAGTAAAAAAAAACATTAACTGTTCCTCGCGTATTTTTATACTGAACAATGTCTTACGCGGAGCATTACATCACACGTCTAACCATCAGCGTATTTTTCACACCATCTCATTCTCATTGTTGTCAAGATTCTTCATGTATTTTGCAACGAACATTCACCAATCGCTTGCATGTCTTCACAAATAATACCATAACCTTTTCATTGAATTCTGTCTTTCAACGTCATTTCACATCCTTATTAATTCCTCTTATTCTTTTTAATCTCTGTGGTATTTATTTTATTGCTTCCCGATGTCTAATAACGCTAAATTAGCTTAATTTTGGTCTTATTGCGTCGTGACGTAACTGTGACGTCATCGCGATGCGTCATTACTCTTATATTAATTCTAATTACATAAATTGGTTTTTAATTTCTACTGCGGCTCCTCGATATTTCTCAAAGCTGCGAGTAATACCGTAATTTTCTGCGAAATTTCCTCTATCAATTCTAAAAGTTTCGTCGTGATAGCTTCACGCGTTTTCTTAATATTTGAAAAAATCGCTCTTTCACATTAAGCTTCCCATAGTTACAATGGCTTTTGATTTCCAATTTCTTTGCCAAAAGTGCAATTCTAAATTTGCTTATATCTTCCGAACCCCTAACGCGATTTACTTGAAACAACTTTTAACTGGTTCCTAAAATTGTGTACTACCGATTAATACTGTCTATTTCGGTTTTCATCGTTCATTCTTTTAATTTATAAAAATTGTTCATGCGCGATGCCGCCCTCTCTTGTCTTCTCACCTCTCACTCTTGTTATTTTCTGCTATGTTATATATATATATATATATATATATATATATATATATATATATATATATATATATATATATATTGTAACCGTCACGTACCTACATCCTGATTGGTAGTACGCCGAATTACTAAAGTAAATTTATCATTTACTTATTTCGTGACGTGTGGTTGCACCGTCACGCAAACCTGGGAATACCTCAATTAATGGATAAAATTCCCTATCGGTGGTGGGTTCGTCTTTGCTAAACTAATAATCAAATAACAAGCAAACACAATTTTGTAGTTTTAAATAACAGATAACATGTATTCTAACGAATGAAATTCTCTGTACAATGGAGTTCACATATCCTCCTATGTTCTCACTTTTTTGTTAAACTATGGTAGCTAGTTCCCTACCTAAACTGCAGTTTTCACTAAAGCGATAGTAACTTTGATCCCCGTTTACAAGAAACAAGCAACAAATACATATGTACACTTCACAAAAATATCACTTATGAGACACACAAATCACAGTTCAAATACTCATCCTGCAAAAAAAATACATACAAACAATACTCAAAATTCTCTAATACCTTTTAAATCATTAATAATGTTACACTTAATATTCACATTTGACATTCGGCTTCTACGTATCCTCTCAGTACGAAATTTTGTTTTATAACGTCTTTTGACTGTCCATGAAGTAATACTTTAAAAGAAATAATTGAACGGCATTCACTCCCGTTCAAACTTTCACACAGGTAATTTCTCTTAAATGGTTTGAAACAGCATCAAATCAATTACATATGAATCTAAATAAATGATTATGTACAAGAACAACTTTTAGCATTAAACACAAGGATTACTCTGATCTGATTCCTCTTACGACTGCAGAAAAGAAATGAATTTACTGGCTAGCAAGACCAATGTTTAATGAAACTTGCCCGATCAACGTCTGTTATTGAGGGAAGCTCACATTCCAACGTTTTAGCTAGTACAATTATAATTCTATCTTAGAAGTTTTCCAGACTGAAATTTAATGAATGTTCTCTCTGTTTTTATGTGACTCACGACTGGCGAATTCTTCAAGCTGGTCCCGCGCTGTGTAGTTGGCTGTCGCGCGATGTTCACGCCTCAAGGTCGTCGATCTTCTGCAAGGTCGCTACCTGTCGCGTCGAAGTCGGAATCTTTCCGAGCGCCGTCTCCTCGTTGTTCAGCGAAGTTTTACCACAGCTTTCACAGAGGCGATGGTCGCATCAGAATGCGAGTCCGAAACTCCAAGTTATGACTTCGTAATAGCAAAAGTCAAGCTAGTTGTTGGATAATCCATACTTCTAAGAATTCTCAAAATTCCATAATAGGATTTCCAAAATGAAGTTCCAAAAATAAAATGAAATAAAATAAAATAAAAGAAGATAAAATGAAATAAAATAAAAGCTGTAACAAAGAAAAAGAAACATGTCCTCTGTTACAATAATCCTCCATTTTCTAGCAACAAAAATGCAGCAACGTGGTTTTACAAATTCGTTTCGATCTATTACCACTGTCGTTCTTTCATTCGTTGCATTCTTGTTTAATATTCATTTTAAATTTCATGTAATCTCATGACATTTCACAGTAAGTAATTCCATGAAAAATGTTCAGGCATTTACCTTTTATTAAAGCTTTTACATTTCAGTATCTTCCGCGTGTCCCTCGTCGACTGTGTGGTGTACCTGGAGCCTTCCGTTCACCTCGGCGACTCGAACAAGAAAAAGAACGAGCTCTACCGACACAAGTTCACGCCGCGTCCGTATTTCCACAAAAGTTTCTGATTGGCTATAGTCTGAGTGCGTTCAGAAATCTTTTTCTGGCTGACGCCATCTCTTCGCCACTATAGAAACTACGAGTAGGGCATGATGTCGGGTATTATCGCTTCTATTTTTTGTTGGTCATAAATGTAGCCGACGACAAGCGGTTACTATATATATATATATATATATATATATATATATATATATATATATATATATGTCACGGCGATCTGCGTTATCTGGTTGTGATTGACGCCGGCCCGGACGTAGCTCAATCGGTTGAATTGGATGGTGGAAGGAAGGTGACGAGAGTTGTTTCAATCAGATTGAAGTTATTCTAGATTAATAAATGTGAGTTTTATTTCTGACAGGTGTCAGAGAAGTTACACTGTGAATTTTAAGTAAAATTAACCCTACCTAATGAGCTCATAAAAAAAATTAAATTAAATTACAAATTGGGTTCTTATTCCTAAATCACAAAAGCCAATGCGCGGCAACGCTTACATAAAAGAAGTTTTTTTACTTATTTTTCTTTTACTCAAAAGTCCAGAAACGCTTGAAGAGCGCGAGGTGAAACCCGGAGCGCAGGTTTATTTTGCCTGATGGCGGCTGATGGCGAGAGAAGCCGGCACTTCGGTAGCGGGGTGTCCTCGGGTCGGTGACCTCATCAGCTGGGGGCTGCGGGCTCGGGGAAGGGCAGCCCTTGGCAGCCGTGGCAGCGTCTCCTGCACCGGTCGCGCTGATGTGGCGGCGTCAGGCCGCGTCAGCTAGAGGAAGCCCGGGGTGCTTGGGCCGCCTCCACCTCTCGGAACGACTAGCGGCGATTCCACATCAGGTATCGGTTGGCGGCGTGGCTCAGAAAGATGACGAAAGTCACCAGAAGATACAGGCAAGCATTAACCTGTGGCTAGCTTGGCGAAATAATAACTGGCCGTTTTATGCACAGTGGCGCAATGGTCACGAATCAAAGTACCAACAATCTCGGCGAAACGATCTGAAATCGAGAAGCTATTCCTTTCTGTGCGTGAGCCTCTCGTGAAACTCCTCGGCCGAAAATCAAATCGAGAGTGTCTTTTGGATTTTTGCTCCGTGCGTACGAGCCCTTTGGTTCCCCCCTCCCCAAATTGCTTACTTGCTTTCGAAATCACCCCTTCCTCTGTCATTTGTGATCTGATTGGCCTAAGCCTGTGGCGTCGTGGTTAATTCTTCACCAATCAGATGTCAAGATTCTCTAAAATTTTCCGTCAATTCGACCTTTTCCCTCTCACTCTATCTTTAAGTGTGTGCACGTGTGCAATGGCCGTTTTCATAAACACTCTTTTCAATAAACAGAGTTAATAAGCGATCATGTACTTCCCGGCCGGGGAATCACCTAAAGAAAAATATCGGCTCCGAGGACAGTGAAGCATTCATAAGGGTGAGCCCTGTCAGCGCGCGGCTGTGGGTCGTAAATCCCTTTAGAAACGGGCGATTTTGGAGGGGACCTGCCAGCGGCGGCGGCGGCGGCGGCGGCGGCGGCGGTGGTAGTGGCGGCGGTGGTGGCCCCAGCGTGTCTCGACACACAGCTCTTTTGTTCACAAATAATTTTTATTATAATACGTAATAATAACGTGCCGCCACAATATATATATATATATATATATATATATATATATATATATATATATATATATACACACATATATATTGTAACGCCTCCACTCGTGAAAACGCCCTGATAGAATGCTCTTTCGAGTTTAAATATCTCGGGGAGCAGGATCTTTTGGGGTATGAGAAAGTGATGTAACAAAGTAACATGGAAATCTACTATAATACGTACAATTTAAATCATAAAAAAGAATATACACATTTATCAAATAGTGGAACAACTTAATCTTTCCCCAATAACACAGAATGAAGCCAGTTAGTTACATAACATTGCCGTAAAATTGTACAAGGTTTTGGCCTTTGGCAAAATCAAACAAGGCATACTTTTAGCAGAATTTAAACCTCCACGAATTTGTTTAAAAGGAGACAGTCTTTCTATACTGAATTTAGGGAGTTTCTCACATGAACTACCACGCAAATTTGCCGTTATCCACTTTCTGGTCCGCACCAATCTTCGCACGAAAAGTCGCAAGTTCGGTTACCTTTACGGCGCTCTCCAGTTCGCTCGAAGGCGACCTTGGCACTCCCGCTGCCCGGTGTCGCAGCGACGTCACTCCAGCTTCTCTCGTACGCTTCACCTGTCCGTCACGCGTTCGGTCAAACCAGGCCCTTTTCTCGTTCGCTTCGCCCGTCCGTCACGCGATCGGTCAAACCAGGCCCTTCTCTCGTACGCTTCATCCGCTCCCGGCTCCCCTCTTCTCTTTTTTTTCGTCCTCGCCACGAACGTGTATGCCCGCGCTCCAAGTCTCTGGCGCGTCGCAAAATCGGATCTTTGCGTTACTACACTGGGCGTCGCAGCTGCACTTCGGATGGCTGCCGCGCTAATACACGCAGTCTCCACTGGAGTCTGACAGAATCTAACGGCAGCGCATCGAGTCTGCTAGAATGGAAATGCAGATGGCGGTCTCGTGTTCCTGTTTCATTTTTCGTTAAGTCTCGAATGAAAGGGGCCAGTTAGCTCCGAGAGCTGGGATGGATTTTATGGATATGGATGTTTCACAATTTTTCACAATCACCACTGCTTGAGAGAAACGTGAAGATTGCAAGAATTCTGATATGTAAAATTACGTACCAGCCATTTATCTAAATACATATTGGTATGCAAATAGTATAACCAATGTACACTAGTATAAACCAACCAATAGTAAAACTGCGTATACCGTGGGAAAACCATTCGGTCTCTCTCATTAAAGTAAACCTTTCAGCTTGGGTAGAAGTGTTTTATTTCTAATAAAGATACGTAAAATATTATATAACAGTAAATAAAGAATGTGCTCTAATTTTAAAACAGGATCATTAGATCTGAATTTCTTTAAAGGATTTTGAACGAATAATTGGCTTCAGTTAATTTCAGTTTGTTTCAGTAAAGGGGGTATTCAAGAGTTTTATAGAATCATCCTACATGTATATGGGTTTTATATATATAAATATTCAATATATATATATATATATATATATATATATATATATATATATATATATATATATATATATATATAGGTATATATATACCTATATAGGTATATATATATATTATGTAGGTATTATGTATATATATATAATGTATATTATTATGTAGGTATTATATAGGTCCCGGTGTTAGAGATCGCTAAGGCAGTAGTGTCGTAGTGATCTCGGACCGAAGGGTCGTGGGTTAGAGTCCCGCCTCGGGCATGGTTGTATTTGTATTCGTCCTTTCACCCCTAATCATCCTCATATCGTTTCATCTTCATAGTTACCATACCGTTAATACCAATAGTGGTCGCTAATGACCCAGATGTTGATGCTACCTTAAATAACCAATTTAAAAAAAGGCCCTTTTGAATGCTGTTAAATACTTCATTTCATAATTGGTATTCAGAAACGTGCAACAGTTCTCATAATAAGACTGACGTACTTGACCTGTAAATATTTTTTTGTAAATCCACTCTGGAGGCAAATTTATCAAAATGAAAGACATTTCCAATGAAATTTCAAATGTTACATTGTAAATGTGATATGTGGTAATAAAGGTCATATTTTACATAGACATTACATAGACAGTGCATTGTCAAGTTTATAACACAACTGTAAAACCAAATGTAACGCTAACTTTTGTTGTATACTTTTTTAAAAGAAAAATAAGTGTCAGGATACTTCTTTCACCTTTGCTTACAAAATATAAATCAACTTCCTTACCGTTACAACGGTGATGTAGAAGTTTCCTAGTATTCCCAACCCTTAATAAAGTGGAGTGAGTGGTGATTTTTGGTTTGATGTGGAATCTTTTTTTCCCTTCTACGAATCCTGATTCAAAATGGGAGTAATTTTAAATTAGAGCTCCTGAATTGTTTTGAATAAAGATGTGGGTAAAACGGCATAGTTAAAACTAATTTATGGAAGTAATATATTTCTGTAAGTATCTTTAGTAAAATTATATAATTTTTCGCATAAGCAATATAAATATAAGAAAATATTTATGTTTTTAAATAGTTTTGATGGGTATAAACATTGTTGCCTTTCTGTACCTGTAGGAACCTGGTACAGAAGCTCCTAAGTATTTAAGCAATTCACAGAAGCATATTTCGACTCTGGTTATAGTGAACTCGGATATAGTGAACCCTCGGTTATAGGGAACTTAAGTCACCGGTCCTGTATCACATTACAAATAAGCATAAGTCTCGGTTATAGTGAACCTGAACTTCAGCTATAGTGAACGTAGGAAATACAACATTCTGAAGATCAATTCCCTCCTAGAAAAAATACTATATCGCCTCAGTGCCGCAAATTCAAACACTAGGTAGCTTGAAAACAGTCGGCCGAAGGCCATAATACCGGTCAGCACCGCGGTGTTACTGTCCTGAGGAAGCCTTCGACATAACAGGCGAAACGTCGGCCTCTCAGCCAATTACGCTGTCACCCAGACAGCCAAGACGACATGAACTCGAACCGCGGAAGCTTACGTTAACATTTGATACCAATGTTATCATTAAGTGATATAATACTCTTTAACATACAGTAGTGGGACCAAAGACTACTTGATGGACTGACTTGCAGGGGCGTGCGGCGCCCGATTCATGTGGGTAAGCTCTGTAAATGGCAAGGGTGCGACGTGATGGCTGTTTGGGAAGACAAAACGAAAATTCATCTGAATAAATATTTAATTGTATCATTTCAAAAAATGACATTACTTATATTATTATTATTATTATTATTATTATTATTAATTATTCTGGAAGAATGCGAGTCCCCAGCATATGCGCACACAATTTTCTAAGAACTACCAGTCACCAACAGTCGTTGGCAGTTGAACGATCCATACGTCGAAGACAAGTTATCTGTCGGGGCGTGATGAATGCTATATAGAAACACTACCATTTGAGCTGATACGGCAACGCTCACACGACGAAACCTATTCGAGGAAGTGGCCTTCCCAATGGCAATGCCCTCCTTCCCTCACGACATAGCTTGTGATGTGTGAAAGAACTTTTGGCAGATTGTATCTCGCAGGATGACTAGAGGAACTCTTTCAAATTATTTATTACACAATTCTATTTTCACACATTTCCACTTTTGAAATTATTCGATGTTAATACAAACATTTTAAATCTTGTTTAATATTTTATATTAATACATTTTTTAACATTTTACATTATTGCAAAAATTCAATGAAGCTTGAAACATTTGGAGAGAAGTGCCCCCTCTTCCCCCTAAGTTAAGCCTATGCTGTCTGGAGACAAAACGAAAAGTATCACAGATGAAACAACTGAGAACAAAGATGGTACTTTTATTACGATTTCCTGCGTGCCACTAGCAATTGAGTCGCAATAAATGGCAACTGAAGAAGTACATACGCTGTTATAATAACATTTGAAGTGAAGCATAAGGAACAATAAATTAGTTATTACGTCAGATCTACTGGATAAATAATGTTGAAAGAAAACAAGTCATCCTACCTGATTTATTTGAAAATAAAATCCATTCTCCTCTTTTGTTTGGCAAATTCTTCAGTGACATCATCATAAAATGTGGCAGAACTTCGTATTTCTTTAAGTTTTTCTTTCTCAATTGACAAGAGTGCCAAATTACTTAATCTTTCTTGTCCTTGTGTTGATCTTTGAAACGATTTAATACGTTTGAGGGCAGAAAACGACCTTTCAACCGATGCTGATGTACTGGGTATAGTTAAAACAAGTAAAGCAAATTTATATAATTCTGCAAATGCTAAATGGAGGTGATTTGACTTCAGATGTTTCACTAAATCATGGGGAAATTTTCCACGAAATTCTTCCATTGAGTACAGTACTATCAATTCATTTTTCAGTCGTAATAAGTCAAAATAATTTTCATGTTTTGCATTAAGAGTCTCCAAGGCGGAAGGGAACGTTGATTTGTAAGACTCAAATTTAGTTGGATCCAGTAACGAAATGAATTCCAATTGTGGGAGATTTCCAAACCTATTCTTTATTTGATGTGTCACATTGTCTATTATTTCAAAAAATAGCCTTCTGTATTTCATTACATTATCTTCAGGGCAAAGGCACCTCCTTTTGCGCGGTACATTTTCAGAGCTGTCAATCAGATGATTAGTGGCAGACCAGAATTCTTCAAATTTGGACCTCTCATTTTCAATTAGCTGTTCCGTCTCTTTTACTTTTCCGGCACAGAACAGGATATCCAAGTGTTTCGTTTGAAGAATATTGTAAAGAATATCGGTGTAGGCGTAAATCTTGGAAAATACTTCTAGAAAGAATATTGTTTGAAATTCATTAAGGAAATGCAAGTACCCTCGGGCAAGAACAACAGTTTCACTTTCCCATGAGGATGAGTTGTCAAATATATTTTGAAAAAAAGTGGATTAACACATCACGATTTTCTTTTATAACATTTACAATTCGGGAAGTGAAATTCCAACGTGTTGGTGCATTTCTTGGAATTTTCGTCTTGCAGAAGTCATTAAGAGCATTTGTACGTTTTGTAGATTTTGAAAAGAAAGAACTTAATCCATTCAAAGTTTGAAAAAAAATGCGACACTCTCTTATATTCATAGCTGACTGAGACAATACAAGATTCAGCACATGACTGAAACAATGAACAAAAAGAGCTCTTGGATACTTCTCCTGCACCTTAGTTTTAAGGCCATTTGATTCTCCAGCCATCACTGCAGCTCCATCATATGTCTGAGCAACAAATTTGTCACCGATATCATATAATTTTACTATTTCTTCCACATGATTAAATAAGCCATTGGCAGATCTATCCGCGCTTACGTCCACAAACGATATAAAAGTCTCCTGAACTTCTGCAGTTTTTTCCTGAACATATCTAAGAGAAGTAGCTAATTGTGATTTGTTACTTACGTCGGATGTTTCATCTAAAATAATTGCAACATGCTGAGCCGTGGAAATATCATCTTTAATAGATTTGCTCAAGACATTACTTATTGCAGAAATCAAATCGTTTCGAATTCTGTTGGAAGTTCCTCTAAATGTCTTGGCAAATTCTAGGTGTTGTTGCAATGTAGTATCATACGTACTCAACAAATTTAAAAGTTCAACGTAATTGCCTTTGTTAGCTGACTCATTTTCACGATGCCCTCTGAAAGGCAAT